>CM046030.1:36671935-36950160 GCA_025215565.1 Flaveria ramosissima
TATATGGCAGGAAATGCCGATCACCCTTGAGTTGGAATGAGATTGGTGATAACCAAGTGATGGGACCCGACATAGTGTTGGAGACCACTGACAAGATCTATAAGATAAAGGAGCGACTGAAAGCAGCCAGAGATTGGCAGAAGAAGTACGCTGACAGGAGACGGAAACCTCTAGAGTTCCAAGTGGGCGACAGGGTAATGCTAAAGGTAGCACCATGGAAAGGAACTGAGAGGTTCGGAAAAAGAGGAAAGTTAAGCCCAAGATACATTGGACCATTCGAAATACTGGCAAGAATTGGCCCAGCGGCGTATAAGTTGAAACTACCCCCGGGGTTGAGCCACATACACGACACCTTTCATGTGTCGAACTTGAAGAAGAGCATGGTAGACAAAACCCTGGAACTACCATTAAAAGAAGCAAGAATAAACGACAAACTGAATTTTGTGGAAGAACCCGTGGAGATCACGGATCGCTTGGTCAAGCAACTCCGGCGGAGCCGCATACCCAAGGTTAAGGTTAGATGGAACTCCAAGCGAGGACCTGAATTTACTTGGGAGCGTGAGGATGAAATGAGGAAGAATTATCCACACCTCTTCAAACCCACCCGCTCAGTCTCTAATCAGAGTTAAAATTTCGGGACGAAATTTCCTAAACGGTGGGAGAATGTGACAACCGACCTCAAGGTTGTTACCCTAACCCTAAATTACTTGTTGGGTTTGAAGGCCAAAACAATGTTGTTTAACCATTTAAACAGGAAAAACGCAGCGGATAAACATTTAACAAATACCATTTGTAATCTGAAAATTGATGTTCATAACTTAATTTCAACAAACCCAAAGACATAGGATCATATGTATGTGAATAAACTAGTTATCAACAAGCTAAAACAACCAAAACAACATCAACAAACTACCTTTATGGGCGATTTGAAGAACCGACATTAGAGCTGCTGGAAATCACGTTTTGTTGAAGAAGTGGCTGTCCTTGGATGGCCAAAACACCAAGGATAGGTGTCCTCAAGTGTACATACCCACAAGCCTTCAAGAAACACCATATTTGCTAGGATTTGACACCAAAAATCGCATCAAAAACCCTGCTGAAAACCTTTTCAGCCGTGAAACATCAAGAAGATGTCAAAGGCTTTGTTCCAGCCGTATGACTTCTCTTCCATAAGAGAAATACGAGTTCTTGTGCGATTTCATGTGAGAAAGAGGAGGAGATCAGATGTGTGTATGTTCATCAAGAGTTTCTTGTTTCAAAACAAGAAAAAAGGAGGAGAGGGAAGAGGCCCTTGCGGCCGAAAATCCTCCAACCCTTATTAGGGTTTTCCCCTTCTTAAGACTCCTTTAATTTGACTAAACTTATAAATTAAATAATTAACCTTTAATTATATAAAATATGCACACACACACTTTTATTATTTGATGTTGCTTGATTAATTTAAACAACATAACAAATAATATCCATGAACAAAATATCCTCATAATTTGTTCATTCTCACATATAATTTATTTAGAAAACCCATTTTCTAAATTGGTGTAATTATTTAATTGCATGATCATATCATCAATTAAATATTAATTGGTGTTTGCTAAGCTTGTTATTGGGTATGACCCGACTTGGATCACAACGTACTAACCACATCAATGTTCTATGTGTCTTGGGCATACAGAATCCAACAATCTCCCACTTGCACAAGATACATAGAAGATTGATGCAAGCAGTAAATACCGCCTAACAATGGTTTACTACCCTTAATACGCGTGACTTAAAGCCATTCAATAACATCATCCCCTTCAAGTATCCAACTTGAAATGATTTAGGTGAATCAATCATCTATCCTTTTGTTACAGATGTCATGTTAAATCCAAGGACATAGAATGATCATTCCTTGTTGATTTAACTTAATCAGGCCTTAGACATCAAGCTCTCAACGAATAAGAGGAACAAATTCCATCTTGACTACATACGTTTCTCACAATCACCTTATGTTGTACCTAAACATAGCCTTATGTACTGACCATTATTTCAGAGCAGTGAAGAACTAGCTCAAGGTATAACACTTGGTGAATATCAAAACCCAATATGTATCTCAGGTCAGAGGATACCAAATGACATTCGCCTTTACTCAAATTTACTTATGATCAATCTAGAAGATCCCATGTAGTAAAATTGAGATGCGGGTCAGTCCAATATTTGCATCCCACAAATATCTATGAACCTTGGTAGCAACCAATTGCTCTATATTCATACCTTATGAATATCTACCAATCCATGTTCATAATAGTCTCATATTCATATTTGTTCCCACAAATATGACCGACTACGGACATTTAGAATAATAAACATATTCATGGATGTAAACATGCTAAAAGGGAACACGACTCAAAAGGTCAAAATTACAATTGTTCCATACATTAAATACTAAATAGATCAATTCCAATCGCTAGAATATCGAAGTCCTAAGGCACAAGTATGACCCTCATACTTTGCCTTCGCAAGGAGCTTCGTGAGTGGATTCGTAACGTTTTGATCTTAATGAACTTTACGAATACATATCTTTACCCTTTTCAACTTCATCCCTTATGATGTTGAATCTCCGCTCAAGGTGCTTAGTCTTTGATGAGTACGGGGTTCCTTGATTTGAGCAATCCCACCCACGTATTTACCAAAGATCTCTAGGGAGTCTTGAATGGTAGAGACCACCCCTAGATAAGCAATGGACAAGCTTATCCATGCAGCTTCCAAAGCTGCTAATGAAGCGGCTATGTATTCGGATTTTAGAGTGAATAATGCTACCGTGTCCTGCTTTGAACACTTCAAGGTTACCATACCTCCATTCATAATGGAAGTACACCTGATTGATGGTCGAGAACCATATGGATCAGTTTTGAGAGCCCGCATCAGTGTACCCTTTACATGGACTTCCTTTTAAACAGATCCGTATATTAGAAATATATCCTTTGTCCTACTAAGGTATTTCAATATACTTTTAACAGCCACCCGATGGTTATTTCTATTGTTATCTACTTTGTCATACCTGATAAGCATGACACGTCCGGTTTAGTGCATATCATGAGACAAATGACGGATCCTATAGCAGATGCGTATGGGATATCCTTCATCTGATTGTGCTCATCCTATGAGCTTGGACATTGAGACGTAGTCAACATGGTCTCTCTTTGAAAGGGTATCATACCTTTCTAAGAGATTTCCATCTTGAACCTTTTCAAGATTTTATATATGCACTTTGGTTTGACCCTATCAATCACCTCGATCTATCCTTATAGATCCTTATTCCAAAATATGGGTGATTTCAAAGAGATCCTTTTATGAAAAACATCTTCCAAGCAAGGTTTTAACACCTTCCAAGGTTGGAATATATTTTTCAAATAGCAGTGTGTCATCAGCATACAACACTGAGAGTATAATTCTGCTCCCACTAGCTTTCATATATACACACCCTTTTGATGCTTGTTTCAATCCATAGATCTATCACTTTAACTTGTATACTTTATTGGGATGTCGCGGATCGACAAAACCTTCATGCTGAACTATGTGGACAGTCTCTACGAGATGTCCATTAAGGAAAGCGGTTTTGACATCCATTAGCCAAAACTCATATTCAAAATATGCAGTTATGGCACTTAACATCCTAATCGACCTTAGCATTGCCACGGGCGTAAGACTTTCATCATAATCAACCAATTGAGTTTGATGAAAACCTTATGCTATAAGTCTTGACTTATAAGTATTCAAGTGTCCATGTATATTTGTTCTCATCCTGAGAACCCACTTGTATCCAACCGGTTTGGAGTTAAGTGGAGGTTCAACCAATTGCCAAACTTGGTTGTTATACATGAATTGCATCCTTACGTTCATGGCTTCTAGCCATTTGTCCCAATCCAAATTGGACATAACATCTTGGTGTATGGTTAGCCTACAGGGTATAACCACATAGCATCCATTCATGAAATATCCTTATCTTTCAGATGGAATACTAACTCTACCAGATTTGTGATCGTTTTGTGTGTGTTGATCAACCTCTTGACCTTTATCAACAACCTCCTGCTGATTGCTAGTGTCAATCAAATGTGTATCGCCTTGTGGATTTTGATCCTTATCAAGTTCCACAGTTCTATACGTCATTCCTTCCAGAAAGGACTTGGTTTCAAGAACCATAGACTTTGGAGCAATAAATATTTCTGATTCGTTGAGTCAAAGAAACGGTATCTTATACAGTATCTTTGGATTCTAAATGAATACACACTTTCTTTGTCCGGGTCATATTCATAATATGAG
Source organism: Flaveria ramosissima (assembly GCA_025215565.1). Classification (NCBI taxonomy): domain Eukaryota; kingdom Viridiplantae; phylum Streptophyta; class Magnoliopsida; order Asterales; family Asteraceae; genus Flaveria; species Flaveria ramosissima. The sequence goes on from CM046030.1 coordinate 36,676,238, forward strand.
CCTTAGAGAGCGATGCGAAAACCCAAAATGATAAAGGTGGTAAGCTCATAGCCATAATAAATTGAACCATATCCAAATAGGGTTCAGTTTCTCCTTTATCAGAATGAAGAGCATAGATAATTATGAGGAGTTGATTTTCTACTTCATTATTGAAGATTTTGAACATTTCAAAAGCTTCATACTTATGTGTCATCAAGTGCACACAATAATAGCGACTGCAATCGTCGGTAACATTAATGAAGTATCTTTCACCAGTCTTAGACATTGTCTTAAAAGGATCATATGCATCCAAATGCATCATTCCTAATTAGTCTTTGGTTCATACTTATCAAATGAAACATTTTCATTTGTTTCCAAAAGACCATTCTTTTGAAGTGTTTGAATCTAATTCTGGTTAGTATGACCAAGGCGACAATGTCAAAGATAGTAATAACTTAAACCCATTTTAAGTTTCTCTATGCTAAATGTGTATCAATGAGTTATAATAGGATGATCTACCATGAACCAATTCATGGATGTCATTAAAAGGCATATCCTTAAAATGATATACATCATTCAAAACTCAATACCATTATTTACAAATTTTGAATCATGATCATATTGTTTTAAAAGGAAACATTAATCATGTTCCTAGTCAAACTAGGTGCATACAAAATGTTTTGAGAACAACTTCCAAACCATTTGAAGGTCTCAAAATAGAGTTTCCCTTCTTGAAGCGGACATTTCTTTTGAACCCTTTTGCAACAATTGCAAGTATGAGTCTCACATCCGGTATCCAATACCCATGTGATTGAAGAAATGGCTTTTAAAACAGCGTATGAATCATGGAATTGTATTTGAGGTTTGCCCAAAACCCTTCTTGTGTTTCAACTCCTTGAGATAGAAGGGACAATACCCTTTTTATAGTCCTATCTCTCCATACTCAAAGCATGGATCGTTCTCCGTTACCTTAGGCTTCATAAGCTTAGGTTTTGAGGTTTCGCTATAACCTTTGCTTTGACGTATTCCTTTCCTTTAGCAATAATTGCTTTAGGATCGGGATGGGCCACTTCTTATAGCCTCCTTTATTGATTGAGAGAATAGGTAGAACCTCTCTACTTATCCTCGCCTCGGTTGCTTTGAGCATTGCATGAGGTTCACCGATGCTCTTGTCCCATCCGTTCATATTACAGTTTTTTATGAATGTCTCAAACCTTTAGTTAGGCAATCAAGGATCAAATCCTTGGCCAACTACTTTGAGACAGGACAGCAAAGCATCTTGAGGCTATCAATATGGCCTTTTATCTTAAGAATATATAAGATGATATCGATTGGGTCTTTTCATGTGACATGTATAAAGTGCTTGAACCGTTTCAAAGCAATCTTATTAAAGTTTGTGGAAGGAACATTTCCTTTTTAGATTAACATGTCATGTGCCCCATGAGGCTCCAAACCCTTTTGGAGTCTGGGAATCATATTCCCAACATGAGATCGGATGCTTGCACAGAATCCTAAGTGTGCTTAACTCAATCGTCAAAAGGCCATAACATCAACAGCGTGGGTTGGTGAGGTATGGGATCGTCAAGGACATAGACCTTTACTCATTCTTGAGAACGATTCTCAAGTTTCAAAATGAGTCCATAAGATAATTATGGTTAGGACTATCCCTCTCGAGAATAGATCTCAGTGATAGGGAAAGGACGATCGGGGTGGTAGCATTATAGATAGAGGTCATCATAACAAAATTGACAAAGTTCATATTAGTATTTCTCATAAATTTATTTTAATCGTTAATACCCTTAAATGTCTCATAGACAATTAACAATTAAAATCTAGAATCCAACGTTACATTTAAATGATGGTTAGGTGACCTTTATCCCATTATTTAAATTAACAAGGTAGTCAACAGTTGACAATCGCAACCTATTGCAACTTCTAGTCTTATGGGATCGGTTAAACATCATATGTTTAGTCGGCATGTTTAATCCCATCAACACCATTGTACGCCATGCTTCGGTGACCCTAAGCACATGGTTTCCAATTCAAGTCGTCCTATTTACACACACGTGTGAGTTTTTACATATAAGCGGTTAGGTGACCTTTATCCCACAAGTATGTTAGACTCACCTCAAGGACACAAGTTCCCTACAAGTGGTTAGGTGACCTTTATCCCACAAGTAGTTCCCAAGTGATTCGAGTGTCGTGTAAAAGGATGGTGTTAGACTTGTTACCAAAGGGTTTTAAGTTTCCATTAATTTTAGACTGAAAAACCTATGTACCTTGTAATTGCATGCTTTCAAATACATGGTACCCTATGGTTCTCTTTTAATAAAACCTCTTTTATTTTGAAATCATTAATCCTCTTAATAACCTTTTATTAATTACTTAATGATTTAGAACCATAAAATTCAGCTTGTTATCATAATTTATTTAGATTGTTAAGCATATTCATATATCAAACAATCAACATAAAACAAACAAGCATAATCATACAAACATATGTGCATAACCATAGCCACTAAGTTGACTACACTTGTTTGCCATCACAAGTGTTGTCATAAGGTCTTTTCCTAAGGGTTCAACACAACACAAACGATGAGATCTCCAAAGACCCCCACTTGAACTTGCATCCAAATGCTTCAAGTCCATCCTTTGTGTCTTCCTTTTGTGCTTCCTTCCCGAGCATCTTCTTTTACAAAATATATACATCCTAATACATATTTTCTAGTAAAGGAAAAAAAATGCTCCTAATCTATTTATTACATTGCCAAATGAATAAATAAATTACAAACCAAATGGAAACACAAAAGAAATTACTACAACCCATAAAGAAAGAATACAATCAACACGACAATTCCATAATCAACCAAACCCAAAACAACCATGGTCAAGGCTATGTTATGCACTAAAATTATGTATCCATATACATCATACTAAGAACCAAAATGAACCCCATTGACCCTAAATTTTCAGCCAACATAAACCAAAAATCTAGGGTCTTTTGTCCAAACAAAACACAATCAACCAAATTGATATCTTTCCTTTCAAGGTTTAATCACTAGCATGTTTGATATAACCTTGAAAGATTGGGGTATCATCAAATCAATACAAAACAGCCCTTTAATTGGTTGTTAACCCTTATATAACCAATTATACAAGAACACATGAAACTAATCATCCACATAACCGGCTCTTGATGCCAATGTTGGGTTTGAAGGCCAAAACAATGTTGTTTAACCATTTAAACAAGAAAAACGCAGCGGATAAACATTTAACAAATACCATTTGTAATCTGAAAATTGATGTTCATAACTTAATTTCAACAAACCCAAAGACATAGGATCATATGTATGTGAATAAACTAGTTATCAACAAGCTAAAACAACCAAAACAACATCAACAAACTACCTTTATGGGCGATTTGAAGAACCGACATTAGAGCTGCTGGAAATCACGTTTTGTTGAAGAAGTGGCTGTCCTTGGATGGCCAAAACACCAAGGATAGGTGTCCTCAAGTGTACATACCCACAAGCCTTCAAGAAACACCATATTTGCTAGGATTTGACACCAAAAATCGCATCAAAAACCCTGCTGAAAACCTTTTCAGCCGTGAAACATCAAGAAGATGTCAAAGGCTTTGTTCCAGCCGTATGACTTCTCTTCCATAAGAGAAATACGAGTTCTTGTGCGATTTCATGTGAGAAAGAGGAGGAGATCAGATGTGTGTATGTTCATCAAGAGTTTCTTGTTTCAAAACAAGAAAAAAGGAGGAGAGGGAAGAGGCCCTTGCGGCCGAAAATCCTCCAACCCTTATTAGGGTTTTCCCCTTCTTAAGACTCCTTTAATTTGACTAAACTTATAAATTACATAATTAACCTTTAATTATATAAAATATGCACACACACACTTTTATTATTTGATGTTGCTTGATTAATTTAAACAACATAACAAATAATATCCATGAACAAAATATCCTCATAATTTGTTCATTCTCACATATAATTTATTTAGAAAACCCATTTTCTAAATTGGTGTAATTATTTAATTGCATGATCATATCATCAATTAAATATTAATTGGGGTTTGCTAAGCTTGTTATTGGGTATGACCCGACTTGGATCACAACGTACTAACCACATCAATGTTCTATGTGTCTTGGGCATACAGAATCCAACATTACTTGCATCATTATCCATGTTATGAGTGCTAATAATTGAAACTATTCAACCCTACCATGAAATTGGAAACAATTCTTACTACTTGATTCAAATTATGGTTTCATATGATTTTTATTATTGACTTTTAGCTAATTTAGGTTTCTACCTTTTAAAAATTTGTGTTCCGGGAATGTTGACTAGTAACCCTTACAAAATTAATTTCAAGAGAAGGCAATTAAAATGTGAGCATACACACTCACACTTATATAATTTTCGGCCATGCATGCATGGACATGCACTAGATACCTCAAATATACCATCCACTAAACAATACATTATACCCAATACTACAAAACTACACTACATAATAACAATTTACAATTAAAAATTAAATCAAATACCCTCCCACTACACTCCAAAAATCGGCCGCCCTCTCCCTCCACTCCTCTTCTCTCTACACCACCACCACACTCACCACTTACATTACATGCAAGTCTCTCTCCCTCTCTCCCTCTTATTCGAAATATTCAGCTGAAACAAACACACACACACCACAATTCTCTCAAAGAAATTCTCTCTAAGTCAAGCACAAGAAATCGTGAAGAACACCACCAAGCAACAATCGGCCAAGTGCAAACCGCAAGGAGGTGGCCTAGTTCGCGAGTTTTGGACTCTCACCCGCACTTGTTCAACTTTTCCAGCCTTGGTTCGAGCTTCTACAGCCAAGTCCAAGGAGTTTCTAGCCATCCACGACCATCAACACCTTCTAAACCGTGAGTTACATCAAGTGTAAGCTCATGTTGTCGGTTTTGGACATTTCACTTGTTTTCTTCATTTTTCACCTAAAAACCTTGCTTTTTCCTTGTTGTAGCAGAAACTTCTCACCATCACTTTGTTCTTAAGGAGTTCCCAACATTCTTGAAGGTAAATCTCATGTTATGTTAGTCATTCTTGAGGTGGAAACCGATTTCCACCATGAAAACCCTCTTTTTGGGTGTTTCGGTATCATCTAACTTGTGAAAGTTGCAACTCTTGTAAACCAAATGTGTGACCTGCATTTTTATGAAATGGACTCCCAAGAACCTGTTTTAAAAGTTCCAAAAGGCTACATACTCGAACCCACGGTTATTACTTGGATTACACCTTGAAACCCTTCTTTCTACATGTAACAACACCCTTTAAGCATTTGTTTGAAAAACCCTTTCAACCAAGACTCATAAATTACTCATGAACGACTTAATGACACCTTAATAATCTGTTTATAAAGTTAAATGAAGTGTTGGTAATGTTTAAACTCAAGTTAAGATGATTTACACAAGTGTTATGGTCGGTTATGACATTTTCTACATATTTGAAGCATATGGATGTGTAGAACAACTAGGCAACTCTTTGGGACTGAAATTTCAGTAGGTTTTGATGAATATTAAAAGTGTTAGTAATGTTTAATCTCTGGAATAAAGGACATGTTGAGATTTGCCCTTTTTTTTAGTCACTTTCGGGACCCGAAAACATGGTAAAATGACTTTAAAAATAGTAAGAATATGAATTTAACACTCTTGAAAAGTATTCCAGGCTTAAAAATGATAAATAAAGTGTTCTGGAGTCAATGGATAATTTAAATGGTCAAAGGAACAAATAAATGACGTTTTAACTAAAAACGGGTACAAACCGAGCATCGTTTTTGAGAAAAATCCATAAAAATTGAGTTCGAAGCTAAGATTTATAAAAATCATATGATTTCAGTAAGTTAAGTAATAAGAGACTTAAAGGATTTGAAAAATTGGTCAAATATGTTGGATTCTTTATGCCCAAGACACATAGAACATTGATGTGGTTAGTACGTTATGATCCAAGTCGGGTCATACCCAATAACAAGCTTAGCAAACACCAATTAATATTTAATTGATGATATGATCATGAAATTAAATAAATACACCAATTTAGAAAATGGGTTTTCTAAATAAGTTGCATATGAGATTGAACAACTTATATGGATATTTTGTTCATGGATATTATTTGTAATGTTGTTTAATTTAGTTAAATAACATCAAATAATAAAAATGTGTGTATGTTATATAATTAAAAGGTTAATTATATATATATCTTTATTAATCTTTAGTTTGACAAAAGATTAATGTATAAGGACCATTTGGGAAAAATCAAAGGGGAGCACAACCCTAAATGGGTTTCGGCCGCCCCCCCCTTGTTGGCCTCTCTCATTTTGTGTTCCTTGAGGTCTTTGATACAAGATCTGCCAAAAACACACACACACTTCATCTTGCTCTCACTCATATGTGCTAAAGGGTCACATGAACATCAACCCTTCTTATGGAAGAAGGTGTTCACGGCTGGAACAAATTCCAGCACTTGTTCACGGCTGGAACAAGGCTTCAACAGCCTACTTGACCCGATTTTGATGCTCAAATCCTAGCAACGATGGTGTTTTCTTGTTGGCTTGTGGGTATGGACACTTGAGGACTTCTACCCTTGAAGTCTTGGCCTTTCTTTTGACTCATTTCAGCCTTCTTTTGGTCGACTTTCACAGCATCCAGAAAGGTTTTCTTATGGTATGATTATATCATGTTTTGGGTGTTCTTGTTTATTTTGTATGCTTGCTTTTCACATAATAAAGATCCTCTTGTTATGGGTTTGTTTGTTTACACATGATAATGGTTATTTTTCAGAAACTTTAACATGTTTAAAGTTGAATATTCCGCTGCGTTTTGTATGTTTAAATGGTTAAACAAGATGTAAATGATCTTACAAACCCCAACAATAGCATCTAGAGCCGGTTATGTGGAAACTAGCATCATTATCCTTGTAAAATCAGTTTTAAAGGATGTTTATCAAGTCATTAGAGGCTGATTTTGGTTGATTTAATAAACCCCATGTCTTTCAAAGTTACATCTTCATGCTTATGATTAAACTTTGAAAGATAGAAATGTCAATTGGTTGATATGTTTTGGTTGTTGTTTGTTTGGACAAACAAACCCTAATTTTCAGTTTATGTTGGCTGAAAATTTGGGGTTTGATGGGGTTTATTTTGTTTGTTGGATGATGTATATGGATACATATTTTAGTGCATAACATAGCCTTGACCATGTGTGTTTTGGATTTGGTTGATTGTGGAATTGTCATGTTGGTTGTATTCATTTAAAAGGGTTGTAATAATTTCTTTTGTTTAAGTATTTGGGTTGTAATTTATTTATTCATTTGGTTATGTAATAAATAGAATAGGCGCATTTCTTTTATTAGAAAATTGTATTAGGATATAATTTTGTAAAAGAAGATGCACAAGAAGAAGACCCAAAAGCAAGGACACAAAAGACATGGACACTTGAAGCATTTGGATGTGGAATCAAGTGGGAGTTCATGGACACATATGATGTGTCATTGTTAAACCTTAGGAATGACCTTATGACAACACTTGTGATGGCAAACAAGTGTAGTCAACTTAGTAGCTATGGTTATGCACATATGTTTGTATGATTATGCTTGTTTGATTGTTTGTTGTATGATTGTTGTTTGATATTTGGATATGCAAAACCAACTCATTAGCAATCTTAACAAGCTAAAATTTTATGGTTTCTAATCATTAAGTGGTTAATAAAATGTTATTAAAAGGATTAATGATTTAATAAAAGAAGTTTTATTAAAAGAGAACCATAGGGTACCATGTATTTGAAAGCATGCGAATACAAGGTACATAGAGTTTTCATAACTAGAATTAATGGAAACTTAAATCCCTTTGGTAACAAGTCTAACACCATCCTTTTACACGACACTCGAATTTCTTGGGAACTATTTGTGGGATAAAGGTCACCTAACCACTTGTAGGGAACTTGTATCTTTGAGGTGAGTCTAACGTACTTGTGGGATAAAGGTCACCTAACTGCTTGTATGTGAAAACTCACACGTGTGTATAAGTAGGACGACTTGAATTGGAAACCATGTGATTAGGGTCACCGAAGCCTGGCGTACAATGGTGTTGATGGGATTAAACATGCCGACTAAACATATGATGTTTAACCGATCCCATAAGACTAGAAGTTGCAATAGGTTGCAATTGTCAACTGTTGACTACCTTGTTAATTTAAATAATGGGATAAAGGTCACCTAACCATCATTTAAATGTAACGTTGGATTCTAGATTTTAATTATTAATTGTCTATGAGACATGTAAAGGGTATTAATAGTTAAAATGCAATTTTTCAGAAATACTAAAATGAACTTTGTAATTTTGTAGTAATGGCCGCAAACCACGATGTTACTACCCCGACCGTCCCTACCCTATCACCGAGAACCATCTTAAAAGGGGATCGTCTTAACCATAATAAACTTATGGACTCAATTTCGAAATTTGAGAATCGTTCTCAAAATGAGTAAAGGCCTATGTCCTTGACGATCCCATACCTCACCAACCAACGCTGTTGATGTTAAGGCCTTTTGACGATTGGCTTAGGCACACTAAAGATTCTATGCAAGTATCCTACCTCACGTTGGGAATATGATTCCCGAACTCCAAAAGGGTTTGGAGCATCATGGGCATATGACATGATAATCTAGTTTGAAGGAAATGTTCCTTCAACAAACTTTAGTAGATTGCTACGAAACGGTTCGAGCATTTTATACATGTCACATGGAAGAAACCCAATCGATATAATCTTATATATTCTTAAGATGAAAAGCCACATTGATAGCCTCAAGATGCTTAACTGTCCTGTCTCAAAGTAGTTGGCCAAGGATTTGATCCTTGATTGCCTAACTAAAGGTTTGTGACATTCATAATAAACTGTAATATGAATGGGTGGGACAAGAGCATTGGTGAACTTCACGCAATGCTCAAAGCAACCGAGGCAGGGATGGGTAGAGAGGTTCTACCTATTCTCTCGATCAATGAGGGAGGATATAATAAATGGCCAATCCCGATCCTAAGGCAATTATTGCCAAAGGAAAGGAATACATCAAAGCAACGGTTAATGCGAAACCTCGAAAAGCCTAAGCTTATGAAGCCTAAGGTAACGAAGAACGTTCCATGCTTTGAGTATGGAGAGATAGGACAATGAAAAGGAATTGTTCCTCCTATCTCAAGGAGTTGAAAGACAAGAGGGATGTTGAGCAAACCTCAAATACAATTTCCATGATTCACACATCGTATTAAATGTCATTTCTTCAAACACATGGGTATTGGATACCGGATGTGAAACTCATTCTTGCAATTGTTGCAAAGGGGTTCAAAAGAAATATGCGCTTCAAGGAAGGAAACTCTATTTTGAGACTTTTAAATTGTTTGGAAGTTGTTCTCAAAACCTTTTGTATGCACCTAGTTTGACTAGGAACATAATTAAGGTTTCCTATTAAAACAATGTGATCATGATTTAAAGTTTGTAAATAATGGTATTAAGTTTTATGGATGATGTATTTCATTTTAAGGACATACCTTCTAATGATATCCATGAATTGGTTCATGATAATTCGTCCTACAATAACTTATTATACACATTAAGCACCAAGAAACTTAAAATGGGTTTAAGTTGTTATTATCTTTGACATTATCGTATTAGTCACATAAACAAGAATTGGATTCAAACACTTCAAAAGAATGGTCTTTTGAAAACAAATGAAAATGTTTCATTTGATAAGTGTGAACCAAAAGACTTACTAGGAATAATACATTTGGATGTATGTAGTCCTTTTAAGACAATGACAAAGATTGGTGAAAGATACTTCATTATTTTACCGACGATTACAGTCGCTATTATTGTGTGCACTTGATGACGCACAAGTATGAAGCTTTTGAAATGTTCAAAATCTTCAATAATGATGTAGAATATCAACTCCAAATAACTATCTGTGTTCTTCATTCTGATAAAGAAGAAACTGAACCCTATTTGGATATGGTTCAATTTATTATGGCTATGAGCTTACCATCTTTATCATTTTGGGTTTTCGCATTGCTCTTTAAGTCTCATATTTTGAATATGACCCGGACCAAGAAAGTGTGGATTAGTTGAATATCCTAGAGACTGTATAGGATACTGTTTCTTCGACTCAACAGAGCAAAAGTATTTATTGCTCGAAAGGCTAAGTTCTTGGAAACCGAGTTCTTTATGGAAGGAATGACGTATAGAACTGTGGAACTTGATAAGGATCAAAATCCACAAGCCGGTACACTTTTGGTTGACACTAGCTACCAACAAGAGGTTGTTGATGATAATCAAAAGGTTGATAAATATACACAAAACGTTCACAAATCTGGTAGAGTTAGTATTCCATCTAAGTGATATGAACATTCCAAGAATGGATGCTATGTGGTTGACCCCTGTAGGCTAACCATATACCAAGATGCTATGTCCAATTTGGATTGGGACAAATGGCTAGAAGCCATGAACGTAAGGATGCAATCCATGTATAACAACCAAGTTTGAGAATTTGTTGACCCTCCACTTAACTCCAAACCGATTGGATACAAGTGGGTTTTCAAGACGAAAACAGATATGCATGGAGACTTGAATACTTATAAATCAAAGACTTATAGCATAAGGTTTCCATCAAACTCAATTGGTTGATTATGATGAAGCTCTTGCGCCCGTGGCAATGCTAAAGTCGATTAGGATATCATGTGCCATAACTGCATATTCTGAATATGAGTTTTGGCAAATGGATGTCAAAATCGCTTTTCTTAATGAACATCTCGAAGAGACTGTCCATACAGTTTAGCATGATGGTTTTGTCGATCCATGACATCCTAATAATGCATATAAGTTAAAGTGATCAATCTATGGATTGAAACAAGCATCGAGAAGGTTGTGTATATATATATGAAGGCTAGTGGGAGCATAATTGTATTCTTAGTGTTGTATGTTGATGACACACTACTATTTGGAAATAATATTCCTTGGAAGGTGTTAAAACCTAGCTTGGAAGATGTTTTTCATATAAGATCTCGTTTAAGCCACCCATATTTTGGAATAAGGATCTATAAGGATAGATCGAGGTGGTTGATAGGGTTAAACCAAAGTGCATATATATTGATAAAATCTTGAAAAGGTTCAAGATGAAAAACTCTTAGAAAGGTATGGTACCTATTCAAGGAGGGACAGTGTTGACTACGTCTCAATGTCCAAGCTCATAGGATGAGCAAAATCAAATGAAGGATATCCCATACACATTTGCTATAGGATCCATCATTTGTGTGATGATATGCACTAGACCGGACGAGTCATGCTTATTAAGTATGACAAAGTAGATACCAATAGAAATAACCATCGGATGGCTCTTAAAAGTATATTGAAATACCTTAGTAGGACTAAGAATATGTTTCTAATATGCGGATCTGTTGAAAAGGAAGTCGTTGTAAAGGGTTACACGGATGCAGGCTTCCAAAAACTGATCAAGATGATTTTTTATCATAATCGGGGTATACCTCCATTATGAATGGAGGAGAAGTGTTCTTGAAAGGTTCAAAGCAAGACACGGTAGCATGGTTCACTACAAAAATCCGAATACATAGCCGCTTCATTGGCAGCTTGGGAAGCTGCATGGATAAATTTGTCCATTGCTTATCTAGGGGTGATCTCTACCATTCAAGACCCCTAGAAATCTTTGGTAATTACGTGGGTGGGATTACTCAAATCAAGGAACCCCGTACTCATCAAAAGACTAAGCACCTTGAGCGGAGATTCAACATCATAAGGGATGGAGTTGAAAAGGGTAAAGATATGTATTCGTAAAGTTCATAAAGATCAAAACATTGCTGATCCACTAACGAAGCTCCTTGATAAGGGCAAAGTATGAGGGTCATACTTGTGCCTTAGGACTTCGATTTACTGGAGATTTGAATTGATCTGTTTAGCATATAAAACATGGAACATTTGTAATATTTAACTCTTTTATATATTTGAGTTATGTTCCCTTTTAGCATGTTTACATCCATGAATAATTCTTTTATTCTAAATGTCCGTAGTCGGTCATATTTGTGGGAACAAATATGAATGTAAGACTATTATGAACTTGGATAGGTGAATATTCATAAGGCATGAATATAGAGCAATTGGTTGCTGCCAAGGTTCATAGATATTCGTGGGATACAAATATTGGACTGACCCGCGTCTCAAATCTTACTACATGGAATCTTATTGATTGATCATAAGTAAATTTGAGTAAAGGCGAATATCATTTGGTATCCTCTGACCTGAGATATATATTGGGGTTTTGATATTCACCAAGTGTTATACCTTGAGCTAGTTCTTCGCTGATATGAAATAATGATCAGTACATAAGGCTATGTTCAGGTATGACATAAGGTGATTGTGAGAAACGTATGTAGTCAAGATGGGATTTGTTCCTCTTATTCGTTGAGAGTAAGATGTCTAAGGCCTGATTAAGTTAAATCAACAAGGAATGATCATTCTGTGTCCTTGGATTTAACATGACATCTGTAACAAAAGGATAGATGATTGATTCACCTAAATCATTTCAAGTTTGGAACTTGAAGGGGATGATGTTATTGAATGGCTTATAGTCATGCGTATTAAGGGTAGTAAACCGTTGTTAGGCGGTATTTACTGCTTGCATCAATCTTCTATGTATCTTGTGCAAGTGGGAGATTGTTGGATTCTTTATGCCCAAGACACATAGAACATTGATGTGGTTAGTACGTTATGATCCAAGTCGGGTCATACCCAATAACAAGCTTAGCAAACACCAATTAATATTTAATTGATGATATGATCATGCAATTAAATAAATACACCAATTTAGGAAATGGGTTTTCTAAATAAGTTGCATATGAGATTGAACAACTTATATGGATATTTTGTTCATGGATATTATTTGTAATGTTGTTTAATTTAGTTAAATAACATCAAATAATAAAAATGTGTGTATGTTATATAATTAAAAGGTTAATTATATATATATCTTTATTAATCTTTAGTTTGACAAAAGATTAATGTATAAGGACCATTTGGGAAAAATCAAAGGGGAGCACAACCCTAAATGGGTTTCGGCCGCCCCCCCCCCCCCCCCTTGTTGGCCTCTCTCATTTTGTGTTCCTTGAGGTCTTTGATACAAGATCTGCCAAAAACACACACACACTTCATCTTGCTCTCACTCATATGTGCTAAAGGGTCACATGAACATCAACCCTTCTTGTGGAAGAAGGTGTTCACGGCTGGAACAAATTCCAGCACTTGTTCACGGCTGGAACAAGGCTTCAACAGCCTACTTGACCCAATTTTGGTGCTCAAATCCTAGCAACGATGGTGTTTTCTTGTTGGCTTGTGGGTATGGACACTTGAGGACTTCTACCCTTGAAGTCTTGGCCTTTCTTTTGACTCATTTCAGCCTTCTTTTGGTCGACTTTCACAGCATCCAGAAAGGTTTTCTTATGGTATGATTATATCATGTTTTGGGTGTTCTTGTTTATTTTGTATGCTTGCTTTTCACATAATAAAGATCCTCTTGTTATGGGTTTGTTTGTTTACACATGATAATGGTTATTTTTCAGAAACTTTAACATGTTTAAAGTTGAATATTCCGCTGCGTTTTGTATGTTTAAATGGTTAAACAAGATGTAAATTATCTTACAAACCCCAACAAAATAAGCTTTAAATGGTCAAAAACGGTCAAAACCGCGTTTTAACGGGTCAAACGTAAAAACGAGATTTTCAACTATAAAAGGGCCAAACTTCACAATTTAAGGACTTAAAATTTATAAAGATACCTTTTAGAAAATACCTACTGGTCCAAGATTCAAATATATGAAAACCCTAATTTACGGTTAAACTCTCCGGCTTTTACCGTAACCGGGAGCGTTAAACGCGCAGTTTTTAAATCGGACCCGTAAACTAAAATTTAGAAACACTTACTCTATAATAAGTATAATATTACTCTAAGAATCTAATTTTTGGTCTTAAATGTCATAAAGGGCATGAAACCAAACTTGAGGGTAGAAACTGTCAATTTTGAAACTTGAGGGACCAAACTGTAAAATTTTTCCAAACCTTATAACCGACTTCCAGGAAGCTAATAATCACTTGAACAACAAAATTCCTTAATATACTTAACCTAATGAAGTGAAAATCCCAATTTTCATGAAGACGCCTTGACCTGCCATAAAAGGAAACTTTTTATACAAACCTTCACGAAACCAAAGCTTTACTCAATAGCTAAACTCTTGACACCATTGTTGCACCTTAAATGAGTTTAGGGAAGTAGCTTATTACTTAATATGTACATGTTAGGGTGCTAGACTTGAGACACTCCCGGTACACCTAGACTTGAGACTGTTTTGGGGTGAAACATGCTCTACTTTTTATGAAATATAATTGTGCTTTACTTGATGAATGTATGTGGGATTTGTGGTTACCTGCTGATTCTTATATCATGATCATTAATTCTTTTGTGAACCGCTTGTTTTATATGGATAGATCTATTTGGAAAATCCCCCACACACAGTGGCTTCCGTTCCAGGAAGGTTACCCCACTGATATCCTAAGGGGTCGTTGTGGCATGTAACAGGTTTTGTTAAGATACTATGGTGAACCATCCGGGCAGGTAGGGTTCACTGGTTTGGGGCTCAGTTCTTCCTTCGGGAATATCCGGTTAAACACAACTTTAGAAGAGGCCAACCGGGACTGAGTGTAGGGTTGATTATGATTTTTCCCACGATGTTTAAACAATGATTATTTCCTTTTAATCAAAGAAGGATTTGTTAAGTCCTTTTGTTTTTAAACTTTAAGCACTTGAATTCACCAACTTTTTAGTTGACACAATTTTCTTTTGAGCATGTTTCAGGTAATGTATGAAGAGATCCTAGCTGTTGTGAAGACCTATACTTGTCCCCGTGACATGGCATTGGCATATTTTCCTTGATGAATCATTTGAACAATATTATATTTGTGTTGAACAAGTACAATTTATTTTTATGGATGATTGTAAAACTGATTTGGGGGCTTTATTTGTTTCTAGCCCCGTTATCTTTTTAAAAACATTAATGCCATGTGATATTCTCTCCTTTGAGCTCTTGTAATGGTTTGTTTCCGCTGCCATATGTTGTTGCTAGTCTGTGACGTCCCACCCTACCTGGGCCCGGGGTGTGACAGCCATCATAGCCTGGAATTAAGCAGACTGGGAGGTTCGAGTGGCTTGCTGAAGAGTCAACTCATGACGACGAACGGTCCTCAAGATTTCATCCAATGTCGCATCAGAGGGTCCTACGTCACTTGCCCGGCGACTCGACTGGGAGTACCTATCACCAGCCAGTACGCTAGGGCCGTCATACATACTATGCCTCGGCGGCATCAGGTGCTCATCACGTGGGTCAAACAGCGGAGGTACCGGAGTCGGAATCCTAACAGGCGGGGGAGGAGGAGGAGGCATCCTAAAGGATACGGAGGATCCTGGCCTAACACTTTTGTGAGGTCGGGTGACAGTACGCGCACCCCTATTCCCAATAGGTGGGATGTGTGAGAGGGTAGGAGCAGCTACTTGAGGAGAGTGGGAACGCGTTCGGCTTCGGGAAGGTGATGTGGAGGAAGAGTCCTCAGAAGCTTCAGTGTCATCTGATGTGACGGATATCCACCCTGGATGTCCGCATCTCCGGAGGTACGCTTCATACTCAGTGCAGGACCGTTTAAGGGCTTAACCACAATTACAACACAACAACACAATGAGGAGAATAACTAAGCTCTAATCAAACAGTGAACTGGATAACCAAGGTGAAGCTAAGAACACAAGTAAAGTAAAGAGACAGAACAAGAGAGTTGGGTTTCAAGGAGGCAGTATATTGCTTTCTCAAGTTCTTTTACAAGTGTTACAAAGCATAAAGAAAAGATACAAGAACTTGAAATACTTATACTACAACCTACAGCCGGCCATACTTTGAAGGCCAGCTGGATACAATTGACTAGACACTAACAAAATCAATTGTAGGATCAAAAGGCATATCTGCCTTTTGACCTTGTGACTATGACATGCCATAGCTCACATCCTTTTACAATACAAAAAGGATAAAGTACATAAAGTGGAAAGTTACAGACTCAAGACCTCAATGTACAGTTACCAAAAGCATGACCCTTTTCACCAACTCATGTAAGTTGGTGACTTTACAGAGATGCAGCGGAAAAGGTGCTTTATGGAACAGTACATCAGATAAAGCATGTGTACTAAAAGTCTTCGGAAGAAATCTGTCTTCATAGGATGAGGCTTCGGAAGACTTTGTCTCTGAAGCTTCGGAAGACTTCATGTTTGGCTTCGGAAGATATTGGTCTTGGCTTCGGAAGATTTTACACTTAGAGTATTTTCTAATGCTTTGTGTAAAACTTCCGAAGCATTCTTCACTTCAGTACTTAGTGCATGTTGTTGAGACACTTAAGCTGTTTTGGGTTGCATCAGACTTCAGGAATCCTTACAAACTCCCCCTAGGCTGATGCTACCAAAACACTTGGAAGATCTTCAAATGTTGGTAGTCTTCAGTACAATCAGGACCATTCCTTTCTTCATGAGATGGTCAGGATCATCAAGACTTTCATAATATCTTCTCATCTCAAAGAGATCATGCAGAGGTAAGTTGATTATGTCTTGCCATGAGTAGACATTCTCAACACCTTGATCTCTGATAACAGTCCATCTCTCTGGATTGGTAGAGTATGTCCAGGACAAGATGGGTGTCTCACTAGTTAGAGGAGCCACTTGAATAGGAGTTGATTGGGCTGCCTCATCATGCACTTCCTCAGGTTGATCTGATTCAGCCTGAGGTGCAGAGGTAGATGACTTTGGCTTCTTCTTCTTTGTCTTTGGTTTAGAAGCCATCCTCTTCTTCCTCTTGGTTGTCTTTAACTGAGAAGACTGGTCTGCAGCACCATGTTGATCATCAGTGTCTTTCTCAGTTGGGTGTTCCTCCCTCACAGGTTCAGAAGGAGAGGGAGTTTGACCCTGCCTAGGATCAGAAGATGAAGCTTGCTGGGGCTCAGCTGGAGGTGCTGGTTGAGGTGTCTCTGGTTGCTCAAACTTGACCTCCACTTCAGGTGGGACTTGACTTGGAAGAGAGTGCAAGTCAATAAGTTCTCCACTCTTAATCTTCTGCTTGATCACCCTAATGTGCTCATCCATAGTGGATAGAGACATGGGGCCAAGTCTCCTTCCGGAGAATCCATACAGCTTCAAGAAGCTCACCATTCTTTGTCTGTCAGCAGACTTCTTTGCATTCTTTTGAATGGTGGCCCTTGACTTTGCAGCTTCTTCCCTTAGTTTCCTTTTGGTTGTCTTTCTTTCCTTGACTAACTCAAGTTCAAGTTGCTTTAGATACTCGAACTCAATGAAGTCATAGGACAAAGGGAGAAGTGCATCTGCCTGATAGAAGCCTGTGGCACTCAGGTAGTTGATCATTTTGATCCTATCTTCCTCTTTATCTACCTGAGGTTCTTGTGGAGCCACATCTTCTTGTGCAGGACTTTCTTGAACTGGTGAGAGAGTAGGAGCATGCTTGTAGAGTCTTTTCTGTCTCTTCTCCTCTTTGAGTTGGAGAAGTATCATTGCATCCTCTTTCTCCTTCAACTCTCTTGACACTTCTCTGTCAGCCAGTTCATTTAGTTCTTCTAAGGGGAGGGAGATGATCTCATCAATATCATAGTTCCTGGTCTGTAAGTAAGTAATCCTGACTGCCCTTAACTCATCATCCTGAGTATTTGGTCTGGGGGCAGCCCTGATTGCAGCTTGCATGAAGCTAGATGACCCAGTGGAACTTTCTCCCCTTAGTCTCCTTTTCCTCTCTCTCTCTTCCTCCTCAATTTCCTCAGGAGTCATTATCCTTTTCCCTTTGTCACCAACAGACCTTTGTGACTCAGGGAGGATTGAGGCTTGGCCTTCATTGCTTGGAGTAGCTTCCATGCTCTGGCCAGAGAGAGGCTGAGAAACACCTTCACCAGCAGGTGTCTCAGATGGAGTTTGGACCTCAGCAGCAGTTGTTGATGATGAGACAGGGGTCTCAGGTTCTGTCACTGGGCCTTCAGTCAAGGTTTCCCCTATGAAACTAATCTTAGGGTCCACCTCAACATCCAGTTGACCGATGACATTGCCTGATTCCCTAAGTCTCCTTCTTAGAGAGAACTCTGCCATGATCCTGTCTTGGATTCTTTGAGCCAGCCTATCAGCTTGTCTTGAATTGCTTGGATTGACAAGTGGTAGGTTGACTAAATCCAGTCTTTCATAAAAGCTCAGGCTTTGGAATTGAAAAACTTCTTGTTGGCCTTGAACTCTTTGAAGTATGAGGGCTCTTCTGTCATCATCATACCTCCACCTTATGATTTGATTGCTAGTTCCCAGTGGTGGAGATGAGACAGCCCTTGGTATGCCTTCCTCAAATAGACTCCTGATGAGAGAGTCTATAGAGTCCACATTAATGTGAACTTGAGGAAGTTGCTGAGAATGCACAACAGCAAGTGAGGATGGTGAGTCCTCTATGTCCATTCTCTCTGAAGAACTCCCAGGTTCTGTGGTTGTAACAACTTTCTCCCCCTTTTTGGTAGCATCACCCACTTGCATAGGTGAGCTGGAGGATAAGTCAATCACTTCCACAGGTTCTTGTGTTCCTGGTTGAGCTCTTCTTAAAGGTCTCCCAGCTAGTTTTTCCTGCAGATATGAAATCTGGAGTTGCTGATCATTGACCCTGTTTTGTAAGGTAGTCACTTGAGATTCCAAGTGACTAACCTTAGAGACTAAGTAGGTGCATGTTTTTGACAGTTTTGCACCTTTAGTCTCAATTCCCCTCATCTTCATCAGAAGATTCATTGGGGGATGAGATGATTGGACCAAAGTCCTCTCTCTCACCACCAGCTTGAGTTTCTTGGCTGCTGGTTTTCCTCTGCTCACTGGCAGCCTCAGTTGAGATGCCAATGGGCTGAGTTGCCATGGTTGAGGTCTTAATAATGTAATCACTTTCAAAAGTGAGAGCCTCTTCCATATGGACATCCTGAACAGGTTCAGAAGTGTCCACCTCAGTGACAGGTGACTGATGGGGGATAGACTGAGGAGAGTCAGAGGTACTCATCTCTCTTTGAGTAGGGGAGGAGAAGAGAGACTCATGGTACTCACTGAATCCTAAGTCTTCATCAGTGTAAAAGGATAGGTTGGGAATTGGTTGGTTGAGATCCAAAGGCTGGGGATGGTAGCTGTCCCCTGAAGGTTGTCCACTTGAGTGTTGAGACTCAGAGTGAAGGCTTAAGGTTGTTGGGCTATTGAGCTCATCAGGGTGAGCTTGAGGAACCTCAGCCCTGATAGGTGAAGTAATGGGAGTGGTTTGCTCCTCAGGAGAAGTGGGAGCTCTAGTGTCCACTTCTTCCTGTAAGGTTGAGTATTTGGGGGCCTGCACAGACTCAATAGTCTGAGCAGGGGTTCGTTTGGATTTTCTTTGGTAGGTGAGGGTGATTTCTGGTCTTTTTAATGGTAGGGACAAAAGAGGTGTGGGTTCAACACTAGCTTGTGTTGCTAGGTTGTCACCTTGAGCAATGAGCTCTAACATTTTTGGGACTAGGGCTGTTTCTACCCCAGAGAAGCCTACAGTTGGCTTCTTCATTATTTTAAAGATGCCGGGCTTCATCTGTCCCAATTTAAGAATATTACCTGTTTCCCTCAACTGTGAGCCCAGTTCACAGTTGAGAATGTGTTGAACATATCTAGGAAACATGTAATACTCTAAGGAGTCTAAGTTTGCAAGTAAATTAGTATAAACAAATTGTGAATACCTGAACTTGACCCCTTGAACCATTCCATGAACTATGAAGGAGAGATCCTCAGGAATCTGGTCCCATCCACCATGCTTGTTTGACAAGCTGTGGATAACCACATGGAGCAGGAATTTCCATTGGGATGAGACCTTCCCTTTCCTAAAGGTCTTTACAGAGAAATCTCCTTCATAGCCCATCTGCTCAAAAGAATGATTTACAGCTTCTTTTGGGAAGGACACCTCACCTTCTTCATCATCCAGCTGTAGATGTTGGTTAATGATGGCCGGAGTGATGAAGACTGTCCTCCCTTGCACTGTGGCAGACAGTGCCTTCTCCCCATCCATAATGACCTCTTGGCAGGTCTTCCAGAATTCAAGCAACTGATCCTCATATAGAGGAGGATCAATGGTCAGGGAGGTGAAGTAGTTTGATAGAGTCAAGAATTGGCAAATCTCTGAGAAACTTGCATCTTTCTCAGAGCTTAACAGAGCAACTTGATTATGTTGCCTGTGTAGTTGCATGGAGAAATCAGGGTTGTTTCTGCGGTTAAGGTTGGCCATTTTAGAAGCTTAAGGGTGAAGAAAGGTAGAAAGCAAAGGCGGTTTAGAGAATTAGGTTAGAGAAACAGTAGAATTGAGGAAGATAGTGGGAAAGAGGGGGAACCGTTGGGTATTTATATGAAAAGGATTTGAACCAAAGTTAATGAAAGAGGATAAACTTTGAAATCCGAAAGTCGGTCCCACCTCTGAAAAAGTAGTTTACTTTTGCTCAAAAAGTAGTTTTCTTGGAATTCGAAAAGCTTCCGAAGTTTATTTGTCTTCGGAAGTTTTTTTAAAAAGCTTCCGAAGCTAAAATGGCTTCGGAAGATTTTCCTGAGAGTCTTGATAATTTATGCTTCGGAAGAGAAATAAACCTTTGAATGCTTTGTTTGAAAATAAACAAAGCTTCCGAAGGTTAATTTTGCTTCGGAAGGAAAAGGTTCTTGAAAATAGATAAGTGTCTGAGATAAGAATTTTAAGCTTCGGAAGATGAACTTTACTTCTTCCGAAGGTAAAATCTCTTAGACAGTTATTTATTTTAAAGACATGTTTTTCTTCCGAAGATAAAATCTTTATCTTCCGAAGTATCAGAAATTTTCAAGAATCTAAGGAAAGTCTTCAAAAAGAATTTTACATCCAAAGAAAACATGAGCTTATGAAAGTGATGAACTAGACAACTTAGGACACACATATTTTAAGAAGAAATAATTAGAATTAGTTTTAATAAAAAATCTACTCAAAGTTAATCATCCCAATAGCTGATATCAGATACTTAAATCTCTGTTCATCAAAAGCTTTGGTGAACAGATCAGCATATTGTTCATCTGTATGAACTTTGACTAGTTTGATTAATCCTTTTTCATAGTTATCCCTTATTAAATGATACCTGATGTTGATGTGTTTGGTCCTTGAGTGCTGCACAGGGTTCTCAGTGATAGAGATAGCACTATTGTTGTCTATGTGGATAGGAGTCTCTTTGAAGTTAAATCCATAGTCCAGCATCTGATTTTGAATCCAAAGCACTTGAGCACAGCAGCTTGCAGCAGCAATGTATTCAGCCTCAGCAGTTGATGCAGACACACAGGATTGTTTCTTGCATTGCCATGAGACCACCCTTCCACCAAGGAATTGACATCCCCCAGATGTAGACTTTGCAGTCATATTGCAACCACCATAATCACTATCTGTATAGGCATACAGATTGAAATTTGGATTCTTTGGATACCATAGACCAAGTGTTGAAGCACCTTTGAGGTATCTTAAAATCCTTTTCACAGTGATTAAGTGAGACATCTTAGGGTTGGCTTGATATCTTGCACAAATACATGTAGCAAACATGATATCAGGCCTGCTAGCTGTAAGATACATAAGAGACCCAATCATAGCCCTGTATAAGTGCTCATCTACACACTCCCCCTCAAGATCTGGACCAAGGGAGTGGTTTCTGGCTATGGGTGTCTTAGCAATCTTACAATCAGTCATATTGAACCTCTTGAGTATGTCTTGAACATACTTTGACTGACTTATGAAGATGCCATCTTCAACCTGCTTCACTTGAATTCCCAGAAAGAAGTTGAGTTCTCCCATTGAACTCATCTCAAATCTGTCTTTCATCAGCTTCTCAAAGTCTTTGCAGAGCTTTGGATTAGTTGAACCAAAGATGATGTCATCAACATATACTTGAACCAGCAATAAGTCATTTCCCTGTCCTTTGATGAAGAGGGTTCCATCTATAGTACCTCTTCTGTATCCATGCTTGCAGAGATACTTAGATAGTGTCTCATACCACTTTCTGGGTGCCTGATGCAGCCCATAAAGAGCTTTGTCAAGCTTGCAGACATAATCAGGATGATCAGGGTCTACAAAACCAGGTGGCTGTTTGACATAAACCTCCTCATCAATCACTCCATATAAGAAAGCACACTTTACATCAAGTTGGTAGACCTTGAAGTTCTTGGATGCAGCAAATGCCAGGAATATCCTAACAGCTTCTAGTCTTGCTACAGGAGCAAAGACATCAGTGTAGTCAATCCCTTCTTCTTGTGTGTATCCTTGAACAACTAGTCTTGCCTTGTTCTTGATGATGATTCCCCTATCATCCTTCTTGTTTCTAAAAACCCATTTGGTTCCAATGGTAGTCTTCCCATGAGGAAGAGGACAAAGGTTCCAAACTTTCTGCCTTTTGAATTGAAGCAGCTCTTGTTGCATAGCTTCAACCCAACTTCCATCCTTTAGAGCTTCATCAACTTTCTTGGGCTCTATCTGAGATAAGAAACAAGAGTGAAGACAAACATTTGCTTCATGGGTTTGTCCTCTTGTTCTTACCCCTGTGACAACATCTCCAATGATGTTTGTGGTGGGGTGAGACTTGTGGATCCTTAGCTGAGGGATCACAGCAAGTTGCTGGGAAAGATCTAAATTTGAGAAATTTAAATCTGGTCCTGAAGATTCACCCTCCACATTATCACACTTATCAAGATTAACTTGATCCAATGAGTGTGAGACATCATTGATGTTGTCATCTATGGTGTGGTTATTAGCATCAAGGAATTCCTGATCACTATCACCATCACCATTGTTGTCTTCTACAAGTGAGGTTTCTTTATCTGGTTGAGAGGCCTCTGAGCTGGAATTTGAAGGCATGCCAGATGTATCAGCTGAATTTGTCATTGTTGTGCTGATAGAAACCTCATTTGCTGAAGTAGTTCCAACTGGAGCTGAAGATGTATGAGTTGAAGATCTTCCTAGCTCAAATCTTGGATCAGGATCACCTGTATTTAGATTTTCTGCAGATCCTGAAACATGCTCACAAGATTTGTTAAAACAGTTGGTAACTAAATCAAGATCAAACAGCCAATCCGGACCAGAACCAGCCACACAGGGAGTGTGCTCATTGAAAGTCACATTGGCTGACTCCTCAACAATTCTAGTTCTGAGATTGTATACTCTATAAGCTTTAGCTTGAGAAGAGTATCCAATGAAATGTCCATCATCTGATTTCTCAGCAAACTTGGCAATTTGATCTTTGGTATTCAAGATGGTGCAGGGACATCCAAATGACCTGAGAAAACCAATGAAAGGTTTCCTCTTGTGCCAAAGTTCATAAGGAGTCTTACCATGTGTCTTAACTACTAAAACTCTGTTTTGCACATAGCAAGCAGTATTGACTGCCTCTGCCCAGAAGGTGATAGGCAGTTTAGAGTCAGACAACATAGTTCTTGCAGCTTCAATAAGTGTCCTGTTTCTCCTTTCAGCAACTCCATTTTGCTGAGGAGTCCTGGGAGCACTATATTGTCTTGTAATACCTTTTTCATCACAAAATGCATCAAGGATTTGGTTCTTGAATTCAGTTCCTTGATCACATCTTATGGTTTTGACCTTGTGATCACATTGATTCTCAACTTTTAAGATGAAATTCTTCAGAATCTCAGGGGTTTCATCCTTAGTTCTAAGGAAGAAGACCCAAGTGAATCTTGTAAAATCATCTGTGATCACCAGACAGTAAGAGGTCCTTCCTAAACTCATTACACTGGTGGGGCCAAAGAGATCCATATGTAACAAGTGTAGGGGAGTAGTGATGGAGTTCTTTTCCTTAGGCTTGTGAGATACTTTGTGTTGCTTCCCTTTCAGGCATGCCACACAATGATCATCACTAGTAAACTCTTTCTTTGGCATTCCAGTTACCAATCATGTTTAATTAATTTATTCATGTTCTTAAAGTTTACATGGCACATTCTTTTATGCCATAGGAAAGACTCATCACTATTTGCTTTAGATAGAAAGCATGAAACTTCTCCTGAGGGAGATGTTTCTTGCAAATCCATCTTGTACATGTTCCCTTTCCTGGGGGCTCTGAGCAGGATATGCTCATGAGGAATGACCACACCAGGTTTGAGAACAATGCACTCATGCTCAGTAAAGAGCATGTTATGACTCTGATCACAAAATTGGGATACACTCAGAAGATTGTACCCAAGCTCCTTAACAAAGTTTACCTTCTCAATGCTGAGCTTACCATTTGTGACCTTGCCCCTTCCAGAAATGTAACCACCTTCATCTCCTCCAAAAGCAACTGGTCCTCCATCAATTCTCTCAAAATTATGGAGTAGAGACCTATTGCCAGTCATGTGCCTGGAACAGCCACTGTCAATTATCCAGACATTCCTGTTGGTCTTGAGCTGTTCCTGCACAGAGAAGATGATTAGTTACATTTGGAAACCCAAGCCTTACTTGTCTTGGGCTCATTAACAGTAAAGAAGGTAATGCAACAGTAATAGATCCTATGGTTGTACTATAGGGATCTTCAGCTGTTGTTGATGGAGAAACCTCAGTCATTTGGTCTTTCTTAGACTTCCACACCACCTTTGGAGTCTTGGACTTGACCTTCAAAACCTTAGAAGCTTTTAGAACTTCATAAGTTTTGATGACTGATCCTTCGGAAGAGTCTACAGTCACTGCAGCAGACTTTAGTGCTTCGGAAGAATTCCTTTCTTCCGAGACCAACTTTGCTTCCGAAGGTAATTTTCCACTTACCTCCTTCTTTGATTTGGAGCTTCCGAAGGAAACAGACTTTCCTTCCGAAGCTTGAGATTTCTTGAGACTCTTTGAAGTCTTTGTTTTAGTCATGTGGACAGTACTTTTAGGATTGTATGGGCAATCCTTAGCAATGTGAGAAGTACTTTCACACATAACACATAACATTTTCTTCTTCAAAGAAGTCTCCCTTTGAGACAAGACTGACTTTGGTCACATCCCTCTCCATCTTCATCT
The DNA here is from genome assembly GCA_025215565.1 of Flaveria ramosissima. Taxonomy (NCBI): domain Eukaryota; kingdom Viridiplantae; phylum Streptophyta; class Magnoliopsida; order Asterales; family Asteraceae; genus Flaveria; species Flaveria ramosissima. The sequence continues at coordinate 36,701,411 of CM046030.1, forward strand.
TGGTAGATGCTGAGACAGTTCCTTTGGGCTGTGAACTGTTCTTGGAGTTTGATGGTCCAGGCTGTGCAGCAGTGGTACACAGCAAATCAGTCTTCTTCTTGGTACTGAGATGATTTGAACAAGAACCATGACTCTTAGCTAAGGAGTCTTGGTTGATGTCTTCAGTCCTTACTACTTTGAAACCTGCAGAGATAAAAACTTGTTTCTGCTTAGCATCAAAAGTAGCCTTGATTTCTTGAGCCTTCTTTGCCTTTCTTTTGCTCTTTCTGATCAAGTTCTTTCTTTTGGACTTGGTCATCACAGTTGATTTCTTCTCCTCAGAAGGATAGTGGCCCTTGGAAGAATCCTCTTCTTCACTCTTCTCAGAGGAATTCTTCACTATCACTTCTTCATCATCCTCACTTACAGGATCTATGAGAGGAAGCTCATCTTCACAAGTTCCACACCTAGGAGATCTTACAGACAAGATTGTGTGTGGAGGAGCTATCTCATTTGATCCTAGTCCCTGTCTATTTTGATAACAAACTTTGTTGTGCAGGGATGAGGATATCATGTTCTTGAAGGTCTCTTCTTCAAGAACACTTTTCTCTGCCTTGGCTTTGCTGATCACAAGCTCAGCCTGGCACTCAGTTAACTTAGTGATGAGATCTTGGATCTGAGTTCTGAAATCTGTATGTTCATGTTTTAGTACTGAAATGGTTTTCTCCAAGTCTTCTATCTTTAACTTGTAATCATTTTCAGACTTTCTAAAATCAGATTTTAATATGTTTAATGACTCAAGATCAGATCTCATCTCTAGGTTATAGGACCTGTATCTATTTACTTTAGCAATGCATTCAGGGGAGCAAAGATGTTCCAATACCTTGGCTTCATCATGGTCAGCCATCAGTGCTTGGTTTGGAGAAGCATCCTCCACCTGAAAACTCCAGTCAAAGCCTCCTTCTTCAACAGCAACAGCAGCATGTTGCTTTGTCTTCTCAGCTTGAGGAGCTTTGTCAGTAAAGTTTGGTCTGGGTTGTGTTTGGCCCCCATTTGTTTTAGGTGCCTTACACTCCCTGGCAAAGTGACCCATAAGGTTACAGTTGTAACACTTAACTTTGCTTTTATCCAGCCCAAACTTGCTGCTGGTAGCATTGCTTGGAAATCTTCTTCCTGTCCTCTTGTAGAACTTCTTGGCTCTGTGAGTGAGGAGAGCCATCTGCTGAACTATCTCCATGTATTCCAGGTCATCTGGATGGATACAGTCCAGGTCTTCAAGAGTGAAGAGATAATTCCCACAGCTTTCATCTGCAGACACAAAGGCTTGAGAAGAACTTGTCTCTTGGAATGGGCTTCCTTGAGTAAAGTTCTCCCTTGGTGTCTCCGGGAAGGTGATGAAAGGACCCTTTTGTGAGTTGTCAGGGTAGCATAAGAGATGATGCTGAGGTTCTATGCTGTCCCTTTCAACCACATGAAGGGCTGAACCCATTTGATTGTTGGAGTTGCCAGATGAACCTTGCATGTTCATCTCCATCTGGTATCCACTGAGAATCCCATACAACTCTGTAAGAGTAAGAGTCTTAAGGTTCTCAGTCCTCTTGATCACCACACAATAGTGTGTCCATTGCCTAGGAAGTGAGGACATGAACTTCCTTACAATGTCCCTGTTCTCAAGAGGAACTCCTCCATCCACTAGGGTATCCACAATCTCAACATACCTGAAGTATTGTTGAGTCATGGTCTCACCTGCTTTGAAGGTGAAATTTTCAAACTGCTGCTTCAGAAGATCTTTCTTGTTCTCCTTGGCTTCAGAGGAGCCTTCATACATCAGCTTCAGTGCATCCCACAGCTGTTTGGCTGTCTTGCACTTCTTGAAGCCTCTGTATACAGAGTTTGGGAGAGCAGTCTGAAGAGCAGTCATGGCCTTCCTGTCAATCTCTACTCTTTTTCTATCTTCATCTGAGTAGTTGGCCACATCTTTAGGAATCATACCAGCACCAGTAGCAGAGGGGGTGCTGGGTATGAAAGGTCCATTCTCAACAGATTCCCACATTCTTGAATCAAGAGACCTGATGAAGCCTTCCATCCTCATGCACCAGGTGTCAAAATCATCAAGAGTGATCAGTGGGGATTTGTTCATGGTTCCAGTCTCCATATCAGTCTTAGAGATGGCAGCCATTTGAAGAGTTTAGCTTTTGTGTGTTGTGAGGGATCTTAAGATGGTTAGATCTTATATCAAGAGCCTGGAATGCTCTGATACCAATTGCAGGACCGTTTAAGGGCTTAACACAATTACAACACAACAACACAATGAGGAGAATAACTAAGCTCTAATCAAACAGTGAACTGGGTAACCAAGGTGATACTAAGAACACAAGTAAAGTAAAGAGACAGAACAAGAGAGTTGGGTTTCAAGGAGGCAGTATATTGCTTTCTCAAGTTCTTTTACAAGTGTTACAAAGCATAAAGAAAAGATACAAGAACTTGAAATACTTATACTACAACCTACAGCCGGCCATACTTTGAAGGCCAGCTGGATACAATTGACTAGACACTAACAAAATCAATTGTAGGATCAAAAGGCATATCTGCCTTTTGACCTTGTGACTATGACATGCCATAGCTCACATCCTTTTACAATACAAAAAGGATAAAGTACATAAAGTGGAAAGTTACAGACTCAAGACCTCAATGTACAGTTACCAAAAGCATGACCCTTTTCACCAACTCATGTAAGTTGGTGACTTTACAGAGATGCAGCGGAAAAGGTGCTTTATGGAACAGTACATCAGATAAAGCATGTGTACTAAAAGTCTTCGGAAGAAATCTGTCTTCATAGGATGAGGCTTCGGAAGACTTTGTCTCTGAAGCTTCGGAAGACTTCATGTTTGGCTTCGGAAGATATTGGTCTTGGCTTCGGAAGATTTTACACTTAGAGTATTTTCTAATGCTTTGTGTAAAACTTCCGAAGCATTCTTCACTTCAGTACTTAGTGCATGTTGCTGAGACACTTAAGCTGTTTTGGGTTGCATCAGACTTCAGGAATCCTTACACTCAGTCTGAGGCTTCGCCCTTTTCAAGGTTCTGGTAGGAGTGGTCTCAATGTCGGGGTGAGCAGGCGCCTTACCTTTATTAGCCATAATCGCTACGTCCTGTAAGAAATACATCATGAGTAATTTGGTTTCTCATAGCTCATGATTATATTAATAGTACTAGTAATAGTAGTGATGGCAATAGTATCGTTTATTCCAACATATAATTGTCCGTGTTGCCCAAATTAATAGTCTCTTCAAATAGTTTCGGATAACATAGTTCATCATAAAATCATTTAAATCCCCTTTTTGAAATTAGTTTCAAATTCATCAATATAAACCAGAAAAGGTCCAACCATAATCTAAAGATCCGTGATGGAAATTACGCGTCCGGTAAATTCATGATTACGTTGATCAAGTGTAATCATCAATTTACCCAACCCGATCATCCCAACACTTCCCACAAGGACAGTCCTAGGGTATCAGGGTTGTAGCCTAGGGTCTACTATGGTATTCCCGACTTCTCTCCAACCTTTGGCTCTGATACCAATCTGTCACACCCCGGGCCCAGGTAGGGTGGGACGTCACAGACTAGCAACAACATATGGCAGCGGAAACAAACCATTACAAGAGCTCAAACGAGAGAATATCACATGGCATTAATGTTTTTAAAAAGATACCGAGGCTAGAAACATATCAAGCCCCCAAATGAGTTTTACAATCATCCATAAAAACAAATTGTACTTGTTCAACACAAATATAAAATTGTTCAAATGATTCATTAAGGAAAATATGCCAATGCCATGGTCACGGGATAAGTCTAGGTCTTCACAACAGTTAGGATCTCTTCATACATTACCTGAAACATGCTCAAAAAGAAATTTGTGTCAACTAAAAAGTTGGTGAATTCAAGTGCTTAAAGTTTAAAAACAAAAGGACTTAACAAATCCTTCTTTGATTAAAAGGAAATAATCATTGTTTCAATATCGTGGGAAAATCATAATCAACCCTGCACTCAGTCCCGGTTGGCCTCTTCTAAAGTTGTGTTTAACCGGATGTTCCCGAAGGAAGAACTGAGCCCCAAACCAGTGTCAAGAACTTAGCTATTGGGTAAGACTTTGATTTCGTGAGGGTTTGCATAAAAAGTTTCCTTTTATGGCAGGTCATGGTTTCTTCACGAAATTGGGGATTTTTACATCATTAGGTTAAGGACATTAGGAAATTTTGTTGTTAAAGTGATTATTAGCTTCATAGAAGTCGGTTATAAAGTTTCGTAAAATTTTACAGTTTAGTCCCTCAAGTTTCAAAATTGACAGTTTCTACCCTCAAGTTTGGTTTCTTGTCCTTTATGACACTTAAGACCAAAAATCAGGTTCTTAGAGTAAAATTTTACTTATTGTAGAGTAAGTGTTCCAAAATTCAGTTTACGGATCCGGTTTTAAAATTATGCGTTTAACGCTCCCGGTTGCGGTAAAAGCCGGAGAGTTTTAGCAGTTAATTTAGGGTTTTCATAAATTTGAGTCTTGGACCAGTAGGTATCATCTAAAAGATATTTTTATAAATTTTAAGTCCTTAAATTGTGAAATTTTGCCTCTAATAGTTGAAAGTCTCGTTGTTACGTTTGACCCGTTAAAACGTGGTTTTGACCGTATTTGACCATTTAAAGCTTGTTTGACCAATTTTTCAAATCCTTTAGGTCTTTTATTACTTAACTTACTGAAATTTCATGATTTTCATTAAATCTTAGATTTAAACTCCTTTTTCATAGATTTTCCTCAAAAACGATGCCCGGTTGGTACCCGTTTTTAGTTAAAACGCCATTTAATTGTTCTTTTGACCATTTAAATTACCCATTCACTCCAGAACACTTTATTTACCATTTTTAAGCCTGGAATACTTTTCAAGAGGGTTAAAACCATGTTTTTACTATTTTAAGGTCGTTTTACCATGTTTCGGGTCCCGAAATTAACCAAAATGGGTCTAATCTTAACATGTCCATAATTTCCAGAGATTAACCACTTGTCACACCCTTAATATTCATCAAAACATTCTGAAATTATGTCCAAACTCACAGCTAGGTTACCCATCACAACAATGAACCATCAACTTAGTGATTTAGCCATAACCAACCATAACACATGTGTAAATCATTGCAACTTTTAGTTAAACCTTACCAAAACCCCATTTAACATTAAATCCAGATTATTCTGGTGTTACTAAGTCGTTTATGAGCAGGTTGTAAGCCTTGGTTAAGAGGGTTTTCAAACAAGTACTTAGCTTGCAATATATCTTGTAAAAATAATGTTTTTAAGGTGTAACTTGTGCTAAAACCATATATCCACGGTGTATCTTCTTTTATAACTTTTAAAACAGGTTATTAGGAGTTCATTAAACCTTTAACAAGCAGGTTATAAGTTTTGCTTTCAACGGTTACAAGTTCCACAAGTTAGATGCTGCAAAAGTCCCAAAAATAGGGTTTTCATGGTGGAAATCGGTTTCCACCTTAGGAATGACAAGTATAACGAGTGAGATACCTCTTGTGAAGTTGAAAGCTCCTCAAGAACAAGGTAGTGGTGTCGGTTTTCTGCTACAACAAAGAGAGGAGGTGTTTTTAAAAGAGAAATGAAAGAACACATGAAAAGACCATTTTCGGGTGACATGAAGCTTACACTTGGTGATGTTCATGTTTTGGAGAGTGTAGATGGTCTTGGATGGCTCGAATCTCCTTGGACAAGGCTGGAGAATCTTCTAACAAAGCTGTACGAGTCGAACAATGGGTAGAGGTGTGTCCAAACTCGCGGATATGGCCACCTTCCTGCGGGTCTTCGGTTGACCGATGCTTGTTGATGTTGTTGTTGTGATTTTTGGAGCTGAAGTAGAGAGTGTTTAGAGAGAGTTTGCAAGGGGAGGAGGAGAGAATTCAGCTGAGAATTCGAATATGAGAGGAGAGGGAGAGAGTGTGGAGGTGAAAGGTGTAAGGAGTGCATGAAGTGTGAATGGTGAGGGTGTTGGTGGTGTAGAGGAGAGGTGAGTGGAGGGAGAGGGGGCGGCCGCTTTTGGCCTCTTATGAGGTTGTTTTGATTTAATTTTTTAAATGGTAATTGATTATTAGGTAGTGTAATTTTGTAGTATTGGGTAGAATATATTGTTTAGTGGATGATGTTAATTGTAGTATCTTGTGCATGCCCATTCATGCATGGACCGAAAATATATAAGTGTGAGTGCATGCTCACATTTTAATTGTTTCACTTGAGATAAAATTTTGTAAGGGTGACTAGTTAACATTCCCAGCACACTAATTTTTAAAAAGGTAAAACCTAAACTAACTAAAAGTCAATAAAATCATATGAAATCATAAATTGAATCAAGTAGCAAGAAATGTTTCTAAATTCATGATAGGGCTGGATTGTTTCATTTATTAGTACTCATAAGATGGATAATGATGCAAGTAAATTAGGGTTAGGATAACAACCTAGAGGCCGGTTGTCACATCAACTCACTACAATTCTTAAGGTGATTTTGATGGCGGTGGCGGGAAAGTGTATGAGGCGTGGATGTAGTGCCTACTTGGCCTACGTGAATGATGTGGATAAGTCAACACCACAATTGTCCGAGGTAGCGGTTGTGTGTGACTTCCCCGACGTGTTCCCAGAAGACTTACCCAGTGTGCCGCCGGACCGTGAAATCGAATTTCAGATTGACTTGGTACCCGGTGCCCAGCCTGCTAAAGCGTCGTATCGGTTAGCCCCTTCTGAGATGAAGGAATTGATGGAGCAACTGCAAGAGTTGCTTGATAAAGGATTCATTAGATCGAGTATCTCTCCTTGGGGTGCTTCGGTCTTGTTTTTGAAAAAGAAAGACGGTAGTATGAGTATGTGCATCGACTACCGTGAGTTGAACAAGTTGAGCGTGAAGAATTGGTATCCGTTACCGAGGATCGATGATTTGTTTGATCAGCTCCAAGGTGCCAAGTTGTTCTCGAGAATAGACCTTTGATCTGGGTATCATCAGCTGAAGGTGAAGGAGCAAAATATTCCTAAAACAGCTTTTCCCACACGTTATGGACACTACGAGTTTCTCGTTATGTCTTTTGGTTTAACTAACGCGCGAGCTGCTTTTATGGACTTGATGAATCGGGTGTGTCGGCCGATGTTGGATAAAAAAGTGATTGTGTTTTGATGATATCTTGATTTATTTGAAAAGCCAGGAGCATGCCAGACACATTCGGGAAGTGTTGGAGACGCTGAGAAAGGAGAAGTTGTATGCTAAGTTCTCCAAGTGCGCATTCTGGTTGCGTGAAGTTCGGTTCTTGGGTCGCGTAGTGAATCCCGAGGGGATCATGGTGGACCCGGCTATAATGGAGGTGGTAATGCAATGGAAGTCTCCAAAGACGCCATTTGAGATTCGTAGTTTCTTGGGATTGGCGGGGTATTATAGAAGATTCATTCAAGACTTCTCTAAGATAGCTTCCCTGTTGACTAAGTTGACCCGTAAGGATGTGAAGTTTGTATGGGGTCAAGAGCAAGAGAAGGCTTTTGAAGAGTTAAAGATGATGTTGACTCAAGCTCCAGTTTTGTCATAACCCGAAAGAAGCAAGGACTTGGTGGTCTAGTCAGATGCTTCTTACTCTGGGTTGGGTTGCGTGTTGATGCAGCGAGGAAAGGTTATATCCTACGCATCCCAACAATTGAAGGTTCTTGAGGTTAATTACCCTACTCATGACTTGGAGCTAGCAGTTTTGGTCTTCACATTAAAGATTTGGAGGCACTACCTATACGGGACGAAGTGCACTATCTTCACCGACCACAAGAGCTTGAAGTACTTCTTCAAGCAGAAGGATTAGAATATGAGGCAGAGGCGATAGTTAGAGCTCATAAAGGATTATGATTTCGAGATCCATTACCATCCGGGCAAGGCCAATGTAGTGGTGGATGCCCTTAGCCGAAAGGAGAGGCCTAAACCGATTTGGGTAAAGGCTTATCAATTGATTATGACCTCTGATGTGATGACACAGGTCAAAGAGTTTCAAGATGAGGCGTTGAAAGAAGATCGTCTTAACTCTGAAAGGATGAGACGTCTAGTCCCGGGGTTGGGTGAAAACACTGTCGGTGTTAGAACCCGATTCGGACGATGTGGATTCCTCGGTATGGGGATCTAGGTGCACAGATCATGGATGAAGCTCATAAGAATCAATACTCCATTCATCCTGGAACAACAAAGATGTATCAAGATATGAAGACGAGGTTACATATCAGCACGGCTTATCATCCTCAGACGGATGGTCAGTCGGAGAGAACCATTCAAACGCTTGAGGATATGCTTCGGGCATGCATCATTGATTTTGGAGGAAGTTGGGACGATCATTTACCGTTAGCCGAGTTCTCATACAATAACAGTTATCATGCCAGTATTGGTATGTCCCCATAGGAGATGCTATATGGTAGGAGATGTAGAACACCCATTTGTTGGGGTGATATTAGTAAAAAGGAAGTAGGGAGCATTGAGGTGATCGAGGCTACGACTGAGAAGCTAGAGAAGATCGAGGCCTTTATGAAGTCAGCCAAGGATAGACAAAAGTCGTATGCTGACAAGAGACGTAGACCGATTGAGTTCAAGGTGGTGATAGAGTCATACTGAAAGTCTCACCTTGGAAGGGTATTATTCGGTTTAGAAAGCGGGCAAGCTGAGTCCGAGATATATAGGGCCTTTCCGAATCCTTGCTCGAGTATGAGAGGTGGCCTATAGGTTGGAGTTGTCTAGTGAGTTAAGTGGAATTCACTTGACGTTCCATGTATCTCATCTGAGGAAGTGCTTGGCCGATAAAAATATGGTCGTACCATTGGGGGACATTGAAGTAGATGAGTGGCTCAATTATGTGGAGCAACCAGTGGTGATCATTAACCGGAAGGAAAAGAGGTTACGAAATAAAGTGGTTCCCTTAGTGCGAGTACAGTGAAAGCATAGAAAGGGATCCGAGTCTACGTGGGAGACTGATGAAGAGATGAGACGACACTACCTACGTTTATTCAAGGAATAATAGGTTTCGGGGACGAAACCTATATAAGGGGGGTGGACTTGTAACACCCAAAATTTCATTAAGATGTGAAATGAAGAATAAAAGTGATGAAAAAGGAAGAAATGCAATTTAACCCAAGCTGAGGGGTTAAATGTGTTAAAAAGGACAAAAGAATAAAAGTTGGTGCATAAAGTAACATGGCCGCCATACCATGTTGCTTTCACTCTTTTTGAAACTGGTTTAGAGAGAGAGAAAGAAATAACTCTCGGGTTCTTGAAGAAGAACAAGAGAAAGTCAATTTCAAGGTAAGAATTCTATGTTTTGAAGTGTTCTTGGCTGATTTCAGTTTGGGTTTATGCTTATGTATGTGTTTGTATGATCATATGTGTGTTTTTGGTGGGTTCTAGGTGCTTGAACTCATTTGCATTCGGGTTTGAAGGAGTTCTACTTGAAAGTTATCAAAAGTGAGTTCTAGATCCCCTATTTTACATGTTTTAAACTTCTTTGGGGCTGGAAATGCATGTATGTATGATTTTATAGAAATGGGTATGATACCCGTATGTTTATGTGTATGTGTATGTGGGTGGGGTATGTTTTGGGTGATTATGATGTTATGATTATGTTATGTATGTGTTTCTGTTGCTTAGAGTGCAAGAACTAAGCTTATAACATGTTAGAATTAGGCTTGGGACGAAAATAATGTTGGTTTCTTAAAGTTAGTTGCTCATGCGCCTAAGTCCCATGCGCCTGAAACCCATGCGCCTGAATAGTATCCATGCACCAAGGTTTATGCCCAAGAGACTAAGTGTCCCAATGCGCCCAACCTGCCCATGCGCCTAAGTCAGGCTCATGCGCCTGCATAGTGCCCATGCGCCTAGAAAGTTGCCCAGAATGACTATGTGTTGGCCATGCGCCCACATAGTGCTCATGCGCCCAAAGGTTCCCCATGCGCCTAAATGTTTCCCATGTGTCTGCATAGTGCCCATGCGCCTAAGGACTTAGAAATATTTATTAAATTTTGGGAAAAAGGGAAGTTTTAGGCTATGACTTGGGATGTTCTCTGGGATGATGTATGATGATTAAATGATGATGTATGATGCTATATGTGATGTTCATGATGATGTTATGTATGGTTATGTTATATTCCTTTATGTTCCTATTATGTATGTAAAGTATTATGTAATGAAAGCAGAATTTAATGATAATGAAAAGAGGAACGTAAAGAATGAATGAATGAATGCATTAATGAAAGGATGAATGTAAAGACTTGCAAGCAAATGAAAGGAGGTGCACAACTCTAAAATGTTTTTAGCTCAACTGTGTGTGGTTTAGCTAACCCGTAAGGAAATACACAGGGGTCTAGTCTTTGTGACTGACCAAATGTATGGGATCCTTGTCGCTTGCCCCAGTACTGGTGTCAGGCTTTGTGCATTATGTTAAGGGTCTATTTAAATACTTCGGCCTAGTACCCGCTTCGTGCCTATAGCATATGGCATTGGTCCAAATGAAAGTAAAGGTTAATGATGAACGTACGGAATATACGAGATGAAAGAGAATGAATGAATGATCGAATGGTAACGAATGACGTACAATGATGAACGATCATAAAGAATGGTTTTAACCTAAAGTAAAGTATTTTTATTATAAAGCTAGAACTCACTCAGCAACGCTGACTTTTTATGTATTTTCCAGCTTGCAGGTAATGGTCGCTGAGGATGGCACGGGGGCAGCTACTTGGCTTGTTTTGGGATGGCATCCATTTTGTATTATGATAATGTTTTTTTAATGTAATGCAACAGATGATATTTTGTAACCTAACAATGATGTATTATTTTGCAAAAGCGATTATTAATATATGTAATGGTTTTTGTTAAATGATTCTGCTAGTGTATTTTTTGTAAATGTTAAAGTAAGTTTCATGTTTTATGTGCGATGATTGGCTTACAGTGAGTGTCCCGGGAACGGGGCCTTACAAAACTGCTTTTGCCAACTCCATACACAGAGGCTTCAAGAAGTGCAAAACTGCTAAGCAACTATCGGATGCACTAAGAAACTATTATATGGTCATCAAGAGAACTGAGAACCTTAAGACTCTCACTCTTACTTAGTTTTATGGTATTCCCAGTGGCTACCGGATGGAGATGAACATACAAAATCCATCTGGTAACTCCAATAATCAGTAGAGTTCAGCCCTTCATGTGGTTGAAAAGGATTGTAGAGAACCACACATCATCTCATCTACTACCCTGACACCTCAAAAAAGAGCCCTTTCATCACCTTCTCGGAGACAATAAGGGAGAGATACATTCAAGGAAGCCCATACCAAGAGACAAGTTCATCACAAGCCTTTGTGTCTGCAGATGAAAGCACACACAACTTTCTCTTCACCCTTGAAGATTTGGAGTGCATCCATCAAGATAACCTGGAGTACATGGAGATAATCCAACAGACGGCTCTTCTTACTCATAGAGCCAAGAAATTCTACAAGAGGATAGTGAGGAATTTTCCTAGCAATGTATCTAATGGAAAGTTTGGACTGGAGAAAAGCAAAATAAAGTGCTACAACTACAACCAGATGGGACACTTTGGTAGGGAGTTCATGGCACCAAGGACAAATGGTGGCTAAGCACATCCCATGCCCAACTACCCTAAAGGAGCTCCACCCACTGAGAAGCCCAAGCACCAAGCTGAAGTTGTTGTTGAAGAATGATGCTTTGATTGGAGCTTCTAGGTTGAAGATACATCTCCAAATCAAGCACTGATGGCTGATCATGAAGAAACCAAGGTATTGGAACATCTTCGTACCCTAGAATGTCCTATAACTTAGAGATGAGATCTGATATTGAGTCCTTAAGCATCTTAAAAGCTGATTTCAAAAGGGCTGAGAATGATTACAAACTTAAAATAAAGGATTTAGAGAAAGCCATTTCCACCCTTAAGCATGAACATACCAACTATAGGAGTCAGATCAAAGACCTCATCACTAAGTTGATTGAATTCCAGGCTGAGCTTGTGATCAGCAAAGATAGGGCAAAGAAATATGTTCTTGAAGAAGAGACCTTCATGAACATAATATCCTCATCGTTGCATGCAAAAGTGTGTTATCAGAAAAAGCAGGGACTAGGATCTAGTGAGATAGCTCTTCCATACACTCTACTTTCTATAATATTTTATAGGTGTGGGACTTGTCATGATGAGCTTCCATTTATAGACCCTATTGAAGAAGAGGATGAAGAGCAGATAGTGAAGGATGGATTTGAGAAGAGTGAAGAAGATCATCGTAACAAGGGTCACTATTCTCCTGAGGAGAGGAAGAAATTATAGATGACAAAGTCTAAAAGGAAGAACTTATCAAAGCAGCCAAAAGAAGATCAAAGAAGGCTCAAGAGATCAAGGCCACCTTCAACTCCAAGCAGAAACAAGTCTTTATTTATGCAGGGTCTGAAGTGGTGAAGACTGAGGACTTAACTCTGAACTCTAGTACCAATAGTTCCAGTTCAGGTCAAATTCATACATATGAAGAAAAGAAGGCTGATCAGCTGTGTACCACTATTACACAACCTGAACCATCCACCTCCAAGAGCAAGCCTCACCCTGGGAAACTTGCTGCAACATCTGAGAAGATGAAGATGTATATAAAAAGTGATCAAACTCAACTTTCTATTCACAAGAAGACTCTCATAAAAACGAAAATTTATTGTATCATGTGTGGTAGTACTTCTTATCTTCCTAAGGATTGTATCTACAATCCTAAAAGTACTGTCCACATGATCAAGAAGAAGACTTCTGAGAAGCAAAGAAAAAAGAAAGCTTTGGAAGGAAAATATCTTCCTTTCAGAAGCTTCAAAATGGAAATGAAGACAAGTGAAAACTTGGCTTCGGAAAATAATTTGGTCCCAAAAGAAAGGAATGCTTTCGAAGCACTAAAACTTGTTGCAGTGAAAACAAGTTCTTCCGAAGGATCAGTCTCCAAAACTTCCGAAGTTATCAAAACTTCTAAAGTATTGAAGGTCAAGTCTAATCTTCCAAGGATGGTGTGGAAGCTAAAGAAAGACCAAGTGATTGAAAGTTCTTCCTCAATCACAGTAAATGATCCCCAAAGTCTTAACATAGGATCAATTAATGTTGCATTGTCTTTAGTTCATTGTGATATGCCCAAGACCATTGAGGCTTGGGTTTCCAGATGTAACTAATCTTCTCCTTTTATGCAAGAACAGCTAAAGACCAAGAAAAATGTATGGATCATTGATAGTGGTTGTTCCAGGCACATGATAAGCAATAGATCTTTGCCTTAAAACTTTGAGAATTGATGGTGGGCAGGTTGCTTTTTGTAAAGCCCCATTCCCGGGACACTCACAGTTGGACAATCATTGCACATAGTACATAAAAACATAAGATTCATAATAATTAATAAAACATCGCAGTGGATACTTTCAACAAAAACCATTTCATTGCTTAATAATTTCTTATGCCAAATAATACATCATTGTTATCATTAAAAAATATCATTCGATTGTATTATAACACAAAAACATCATTTGTATAAAATGGATGCCAGACTTTATTCGCCAAGTAGCTTCATCCCCGTGCCATCCTCAGCAACCATTACTTGCCAACTGGAAAATACATAAAAGTCAGCGTTGCTAAGTGAGTTCTAGCTTTATGATAAAAATACTTTACTTTCATTTAAAAACTTTCCTTTACTTTCTTTCGTGATCACACATAATACGTACACATAGATAATACTCATTATTGTCTTCTATCATCATTCATCATCGCACATCATTTGTGATCATTCATCATTATTCATTATCATTCATCACTATCTTGCACTTTTATCGGGACCAATGCCATGTGCTACACCCCACCATCATGCATAAAGCGGGTACTAGGCTGAGTCTATTATTAGACGCCCAGACATTGTGCCCGGTGGTCTGACACCAGTACCGGGGTAAGCGACAAGGGTGTCATACGTTTGGTCAATCACAAAGACTAGACCCCTGTGTGTATCCTTATGGGTTAGCTAGACCACACACAATTGAGCTAACAACATTTTAGAGTTGTGCACCTCCTTTCATTTGCTTGTAATACTTTTCATTCATTCATCCTTCATTTTATGCAATCATTCATTCATTCTTTACGTTCCACTTGTCATTATCATTAACTTCCGCATTATGTTACATAATACTTTACGTTCATTATTATAATCATACCATGTAAAGCCACGGAATAATACGTAAGAAACATAAAGAAAACAGATTATAAAATACATAACATCATCATAAAACATCACATACAACATCATACATCATCATACATCATCCTCGAGAACATCAGCCTAAATATCCTTTTTTCCAAAATTTCAGAAAGTTTTCTAAGTCTTTAGGCGCATAGGAACTATGCGGGCGCATGGCCACTATGCGGGCGCATGGCCTCTTAGGCGCATGAAACACTTAGGCGCATGGGAAAATTCTAGGCGCATGAGGACAATACGGGCGCATGGCCAACACTTAGTCATTCTAGGCAACTTCCTAGTCGCATGGGCACTATGCAGGTGCATGGCTCGACTTAGGCGCATGGGCACTTGGGCGCATGGGTGGTTGGGTGCATGGGCAAACACTTAGGCATTTTGGCACATTTCTAGGCGCATGGGTACTATTTGGACACATGAACATCCTGTTTTCTAACTAACATCATTTTCAAGCCCCAAATCTAGTTATAGCATGATTTCAACCTAGTTTCTAACATACTAAGCAACATAAACAAGCATAAATCATAAACTTACACAAAATCATTCCCGAACATACACCCACCCAACATATCACATACACATACATACGGGTACACACACCCACAATATTAAAACGTTACATCATGCATTTCCAGCCCAAAAACAAGTTTTAAACATTAAAAACGGGGATCTAGAACTCACCTCTTCCAACTTTCATGTATGACTTCTTCAAACCTGAATGCAGTTGAGTTCAAACACCTAAAATCCACCAAAATCACATAACCGAACACACAAAAGTATGTAAGCACATACGCGAGACTGAAAATCAGTCAAGAACAATCTAAATCATAAAACACATACCTTGAATCTGCACATTCTTCTTCTTCTCTCTAAAAACCCGAACTTCAGCTTTTTCTCTCTCTAGAACCGGATGAAGAAAGGTGATGTAACATGGTGTGGGCGGCCATGTTGCTTTTTGTACAAAATATTATAAAATATTGCACCTTTGTATATTTTAACCCGTCAACTTGGGTTTTATTATTTTTCTTTCTTTTATTCTTCTTTGCTTTAGATTTCTGGGTGTTGCACTTTTGGAAGAGATGCAGGAGGTTACATTATTGGAAGGGGCAGGGTCACAAGTGGTAAGCTCAGCATTGAAAATGTAAACTTTGTCAAAGAGCTTGGGTATAATCTATTGAGTGTATCCTAATCTTCTAATCAGAGTCATAACATGCTCTTCATTGAGCATGAGTGCATTGTTCTCAAGCCTAGGTTGCCATTCCTTAAGAGCATACCCTACACAAAGCCCCCATGAAAGGAGACACGTACAAGATGGACTTGCAGGAAACATCTCCCTCAGGAGAAGTTTTTGTTTTCTATCCAAAGCAAATAGTGATGAGTTTTTCTTTTGGCATAAAATAATATGACATGTAAACTTTAAGAACATGAATAAATTGATTAAGAATGATTTAGTAACTGGAATGCCAAAGAAAGAGTTTACAAGTGATGATCACTATGTAGCATGCTTGAAGGGGAAGCAACACAAGGTGTCTCACAAACCAAAGGGAAAGAACTCCATCACTACTCCCCTACACTTATTACACATGGATCTCTTTGGCCCCACCAGTATAATGAGTCTTGAAGGACCTTATACTGTTTGGTGATCATGATGACTTCACAAGATTCTATTGGGTCTTTTTCCTTAGAACTAAGGATGAGACTCCTGAGATCTTAAAGAACGTCATACTGAAAATTGAGAATCAATATGATCATAAGGTCAGACCATAAGATGTGATCAAGGAGCTGAATTCAAGAACCATACTCTTGACATATTTTATGATGAAAAGGGTATTACAAGACAATATAGTGCTCCCAATACTCCTCAGCACAATGGTGTTGTTGAGAGGATAAACATGACACTTATTGAAGCTGGAAGAACCATGATGTCTGACTCTAAACTGCCCATCACCTTCTAGGTAGAGGTTGTCAACATTTGCAACTATGTTCAAAATAGAGTTTTAGTAGTTAAGACTCATGGTAAGACTTCTTATGAGCTATGGCACAAAAGGAGACCTTTTATTGGTTTTCTAAGATCATTTGGATGTCCTTGCACCATCTTGAATACAAAATATCAAACAGCCAAATTTGATGAGAAGACACATGATGGACACTTTATTGAATATTATTCCCAAGCTAAGGCTTATAGAGTATACAATCTTAGAGATAGAGTTGTTGAGGAGTTAGCCAATGTGACTTTAAATGGGCACACTCCTAGTGTGAAAGTTCTGGTCCTGATTGGTTATTTGATCTTGATTTAGTTACCAAAAATTTTAACAAATCTTGTGAGAATGTTTCAGGATCCACATGTATGTTATCTATAAAAGATCCTAACCCAGGATTTGAGCTGAGAAGACCATTCAGAGGTAGCTAACCCTGTAGATAGAGTTCCTGTCACACCCC
The DNA here is from genome assembly GCA_025215565.1 of Flaveria ramosissima. NCBI lineage: Eukaryota > Viridiplantae > Streptophyta > Magnoliopsida > Asterales > Asteraceae > Flaveria > Flaveria ramosissima. Next base: position 36,718,128 of record CM046030.1, read on the forward strand.
GGGCCCAGGTAGGGTGGGACGTCACAGACTAGCAACAACATATGGCAGCGGAAACAAACCATTACAAGAGCTCAAAGGAGAGAATATCATATGGCATTAATGTTTTTAAAAAGATAACGGGGCTAGAAACAAATCAAGCCCCCAAATCAGTTTTACAATCATCCATAAAAATAAATTGTACTTGTTCAACACAAATATAATATTGTTCAAATGATTCATCAAGGAAAATATGCCAATGCCATGTCACGGGGATAAGTCTAGGTCTTCACAACAGCTAGGATCTCTTCATACATTACCTGAAACATGCTCAAAAGAAAATTGTGTCAACTAAAAAGTTGGTGAATTCAAGTGCTTAAAGTTTAAAAACAAAAGGACTTAACAAATCCTTCTTTGATTAAAAGGAAATAATCATTGTTTAAACATCATGGGAAAAATCATAATCAACCCTGCACTCAGTCCCGGTTGGCCTCTTCTAAAGTTGTGTTTAACCGGATATTCCCGAAGGAAGAACTGAGCCCCAAACCAGTGAACCCTACCTGCCCGGATGGTTCACCATAGTATCTTAACAAAACCTGTTACATGCCACAAACGAACCCTTAGGATCTCAGTGGGGTAACCTTCCTGGAACGGAAGCCACTGTGTGTGGGGGATTCCCCAATAGATCTATCCATATAAAACAAACGGTTCACGAAAGAATTAATGATCATGATATAAGAATCAGCAGGTAACCACAAATCCCACATACAATCATCAAGTAAAGCACAATTATAGTTCATAAAAAGTAGAGCATGTTTCACCCCAAAATAATAGTAAAAAGGGGAATCACTAGAACTCACCTTAGGTTTCAAGTCAAATGTCTCTTGGTGTGCCGGGAAGTGTCTCAAGTCTAGCACCCTAACATGTACATATTAAGTAATAAGCTACTGCCCTAAACTCATTTAAGGTGCAACAATGGTGTCAAGAGTTTAGCTATTGAGTAAAGCTTTGGTTTCGTGAAGGTTTGTATAAAAAGTTTCCTTTTATGGCAGGTCAAGGCGTCTTCATGAAAATTGGGATTTTTACTTCATTAGGTTAAGTATATTAAGGAAATTTTGTTGTTCAAGTGATTATTAGCTTCCTGGAAGTCGGTTATAAGGTTTGGAAAAATTTTACAGTTTGGTCCCTCAAGTTTCAAAATTGACAGTTTCTACCCTCAAGTTTGGTTTCTTGCCCTTTATGACATTTAAGACAAAAAATCAGATTCTTAGAGTAATATTGTACTTATTATAGAGTAAGTGTTTCAAAATTTTAGTTTACGGGTCCGATTTAAAAACTGCGCGTTTTAACGCTCCCGGTTACGGTAAAAGCCGGAGAGTTTTAACCGTAAATTGGGGTTTTCATATATTTGAATCTTGGACCAATAGGTATTTTCTAAAAGGTATCTTTATAAATTTTAAGTCCTTAAATTGTGAAAATTGGCCTTTTATAGTTGAAAATCTCGTTTTTACGTTTGACCCGTTAAAACGCGGTTTTGACTGTGTTTGACCATTTAAAGCTTGTTTGACCAATTTTTCAAATCCTTTAAGTCTTTTATTACTTAACTTACTGAAATCATATGATTTTTATAAATCTTAGCTATGAATTCCATTTTTATGGATTTTTCTCAAAAACGATGCTCGGTTTGTACCCGTTTTTGGTTAAAACGTCATTTATTTGTTTCTTTGACCATTTAAATTATCCATTGACTCCAGAACACTTTATTTATCATTTTTAAGCCTGGAATACTTTTCAATAGTTTTAAATTCATATTCTTACTATTTTTAAAGTCATTTTACCATGTTTTCGGGTCCCGAAAGTGCCTAAAAGAGGGCAAATCTCAACATGTCCTTTATTCCAGAGATTAAACATTACTAACACTTTTAATATTCATCAAAACCTACTGAAATTTCAGTCCCAAAGAGTTGCCTAGTTGTTCTACACATCCATATGCTTCAAATATATAGAAAATGTCATAACCGACCATAACACTTGTGTAAATCATCTTAACTTGAGTTTAAACATTACCAACACTTCATTTAACTTTATAAACAGATTATTAAGGTGTCATTAAGTCTTTCATGAGTAATCTATGAGTCTTGGTTGAAAGGGTTTTTCAAACAAATGCTTAAAGGGTGTTGTTACATGTAGAAAGAAGGGTTTCAAGGTGTAATCCATGTAATAACCGTGGGTTCGAGTATGTAGCCTTTCAGAACTTTTAAAACAGATTCTTGGGAGTCCATTAAGTCATAAAAATGCAGGTCACAAGTTTGGTTTACAAGAGTTGCAACTTTCACAAGTTAGATGATACCAAAACACCCAAAAAGAGGGTTTTCATGGTGGAAATCGGTTTCCACCTCAAGAATGACTAACATAACATGAGATTTACCTTCAAGAACGTTGGGAACTCCTTAAGAACAAAGTGATGGTGAGAAGTTTCTGCTACAACAAGGAAAAAGCAAGGTTTTTAGGTGAAAAATGAAGAAAACAAGTGAAATGTTCAAAACCGACAACATGAGCTTACACTTGATGTAACTCACGGTTTAGAAGGTGTTGATGGTCGTGGATGGCTAGAAACTCCTTGGACTTGGCTGTAGAAGCTCGAACCAAGGCTGGAAAAGTTGAACAAGTGCGGGTGAGAGTCCAAAACTCGCGAACTAGGCCACCTCCTTGCGGTTTGCACTTGGCCGATTGTTGCTTGGTGGTGTTCTTCACGATTTCTTGTGCTTGACTTAGAGAGAATTCTTTGAGAGAATTGTGGTGTGTGTGTGTTTGTTTCAGCTGAATATTTCGAATAAGTGGGAGAGAGGGAGAGAGGGAGAGAGGGAGAGAGACTTGCATGTAATGTAAGTGGTGAGTGTGGTGGTGGTGTAGAGAGAAGAGGAGTGGAGGGAGAGGGCGGCTGATTTTTGGATTGTAGTGGGAGGGTATTTGATTTAATTTTTAATTATAAATTGTTATTATGTAGTGTAGTTTTGTAGTATTGGGTATAATGTATTGTTTAGTGGATGGTGAATTGAGGTATCTAATGCATGTCCATGCATGCATGGCCGAAAATTATATAAGTGTGAGTGTGTATGCTCACATTTTAATTGCCTTCTCTTGAAATTAATTTTGTAAGGGTGACTAGTCAACATTTCCGGAACACTAATTTTAAAAAGGTAGAAACCTAAATTAGCTAAAAGTCAATAATAAAAATCACATGAAACCATAATTTGAATCAAGTAGTAAGAATTGTTTCCAATTTCATGGTAGGGTTGAATAGTTTCAATTATTAGCACTCATAAGATGGATAATGATGCAAGTAATTTAGGGTTAGGATAACAACCTGGAGGTCGGTTGTCACAGTTCCTATCAACACAACCATGACAAATCCAGCGGATACATCTGAGTTGCCTACAAATTACAGCTCAGAGGCACAAAACTCAAATGAAGGAACATCAGATGTAGGAGGAAATTATATTGGTGACATTGATCAAGAATTTCTTGTTGTTGACAACCACTCCATGGAAGACAACATCAATGATGTCAGTCACTCATTAAATCAAGCTTCTCTTGATAAGTGTGCTGATGTGGTGGGAGACACTTCATTACAAGATCTAATCTTCACAAATTTAGATCTGTCTAATCAACTTATTGTGATCCCTCAACTTAGGATCCACAAGTCACACCCCACCACAAACAATATTTGAAATGTTGTCAAGGGGGTGAGAACAAGAGGACAAAACCCTAACAAAAATGTTTGTCTATACTCTTGTTTCTTGTCCCAGATAGAGCCAAAGAAAGTTGATGAGGCTTTGAAAGATGGAAGTTGGGTTGAAGCAATGCAAGAGGAGTTGCTTCAATTCAAAAGAAAAAAGGTTTGGAACTTATGTCCTCTTCCTCAAGGGAAGACTACCATAGGAATCAAGTGGGTTTTTAGAAATAAAAAGGATGATAGAGGACTTGTCATTAAGAAGAAGGCAAGACTAGTTGTTCAAGGGTACACATAAGAAGAGGGAATTGACTACACTGATGTCTTTACTCCTGTAACAAGAGTTGAAGCTGTTAGGATATTCTTGGTTTTTGTTGCATCCAAGAATTTCAAGGTCTACCAACTTGATGTCAAGTGTGCTTTCTTATATGGGGTGATTGATGAAGAGGTGTATGTCAAACAACTACCTGGCTTTGTAGACCCAGATCATCCTGATTATGTCTTCATGCTTGATAAAGCTCTCTATGGTCTACACCAAGCTCTAAGGAAGTGGTATGAGACACTATCTAAGTATCTCTGTGAGCATGTCTTCAAAAGGGGTACTTTAGATGGAACACTCTTTATCAAAGGAACAGGGAATGACTTAATGTTGGTTCAAGTGTATGTACATGACATTATCTTTGGGTCAACCAATCCAAAGCTTTGTAAAGACTTTGAGAGGCAGATGAAGAATAGATTTGAAATGAGTGCCATGGGAGAACTCAATTTTCTAGGAATTCAAGTGAATGGAAGCAGTTGACAATGATATCTTCATAAGTCATTCAAAGTATGTACAAGACATACTAACAAGATTCAATATGACTAAGTGTAAGATTGCAAAGACACCCATACCAAGAAACCACACCCTTCGACCTGATCTTGAGGGAGAGTCTATAGATGAACACATTTACAGGGCTATGATTGGGTCTTTTATGTACCTTACACCCAACAGGCCTGATATCATGTTTGCTACATGCATCTGTGCAACATATCAAGCCAAACCCAAGATGTCACACCTGATTGCTGTCAAGAGGATTCTTAGATATCTCAAATGTGCTCCTAAACTAGGCCTTTGGTATCCAAATAATTCTGACTTCAATCTGTATGACTATACGTATAGTGACTATGGTGGTTGCAACATGATTGCAAAGTCCACATCTGGGGGATGTTAATTCCTTGGTGGAAGGATAGTCTCATGGGAATGCAAGAAACAATCTTGGAAATCTGCATCAACTGCTGAAGCTGATTACATTGTTGCTGGTAGCTGTTGTGCTCAAGTTCTTTGGATTCAGAATCAGATGCTTGACTATGAACTCAACTACAAGGAGACTCTAATCCACTTAGACAACAATAGTGCTATCTTTATCACAGGGAATCCTATGCAACACACGAGGACAAAACAAATCAACATCAGTATAATCTAATTAGAGATAATTTTGAAAATGGATTGATAAAACTAGTCAAAGTTAACATAATGAATAATATGCTGATCTGTTCACAAATGCTTTTGATGAATAGAGATTTAAATATCTTTTATAAGCTATTGGGAAGATTAACTTTGAGTAGATTTTTTTAAATATTTAATTCAAGACTATTTCTAAAATATGTGTGTCCTAAGTTGTCTAATTATCATCTATATAAGCTCAGTTCACTTTAGAAGACACACTTTTCAAATGATACTCCTTAGAATTCTGAAAATTTTAAAAATATTTTCTTTCAGACGACATTAATATTGTCATTGGAAGAACATTAAGTCATCAAAACAGATAACTACTTATAAGTAATTAACCTTCGGAAAAAAAATTCTGTTATATCAAAAATGGATGAACCATGAAGTAATTATATTAATTATAAAGGTCATAAAGTAACATTATTAACATCACTTTTAATAAGATTAGTAGTAAAAATTAAAATTTGTGAAATTAGGTGTAATAAATAAATACCACTATAAATAATAACACTACAATTATTTCATTGATAATAACCGTCATCCATAATAAGATTGATTATAGTAAAGTTAGTTAAATTATTTATTAGGAACAAAATAATGTTATTAATGATAACATAAAAAAATGCTAGCATGTACTAATATAATGATGATGGTTGTGTAATTATGAATTAATAACAATAGTGTTACTTATAACATTTAAATTATTAATTTTGTAACTAGCAAATATAATGTTTCACTACTCAAAGGTGCTTATAACTAGTCTAGGTGCTCATATATACTTTATCATGTAATAACGCATGTAAATCATCTTCTCTTTTAACTCGACTGTAAATAGCATATAGGTTACTAGATTAATATTAATATATATAAAATATACAATACATATACATATACATATACATATACATATACTATATATATATATATATATATATATATAATATATATAATATATATATATATATATATATATATATATATATATATATATATGTATGTATGTATGTATATATATATATTACATTCAATAATAATATTAACAGCTCAATCGATTTTTATTAACGATTTTAGTCATTATAAATAGTTAAGTCTCGCACTACTAGATTTCCACCGATTGATCAAAGTTGACAATCTTTCTTTTGACTATGTTTGACCAGTGCCAAAACACTCCTAATTTCATATCCAAACACCACTATTACAAATCTTGTTACCAAATGTAACCATATCACAATACTATCACCATCATCATATGAGACTGCAGGACCGGTGAAGGGTGGTCACTTACAACACAACAACACAAAGAGGAGATTAACCAAACTTAATCAAACAGTAAACTGGATTAACCACAATAATGATACTAAGAATACAGGTAATAAGTAAGAGACAGAACAAGAGAACTCAAGAGATTGGGTTTCAAGGATGCAGTATATTGTTTTCTCAAGTTCTATTACAAGTGTTACAAAGCATAAAGAGAGATACTAGAACATGGAATACTTATACTACAACCTAAAGCCGGCTATACTTTGAAAGCCAGCTGGATACAATTGACTAGACACAAACAAAATCAATTGTAGAGTCAAATTTTGACTTGTGACTATGACATGCCATAGCTCACATCCTAATATATTACAAAAAGGATAAAAGTACCTAAAGTAGAAAGCATGGACTCAAGGCCTCAATGTATAGTTACCAAAAGCATGAACCTTTCACCAACTCATGTAAGTTGGTGACTTTACAGAGTTGTAGCGGAAAGGTGGTCCAGCTTTATGGTAAAGTATATCAAATAAAGGCATATCTCTAAAAGTCTTCGGAAGAAATTTGTCTTCACTTTTTGGCTTCGGAAGACTTTGTCTCTGAAGCTTCAAAAGACTTCACTTTTGGCTTCGCAAGATATTAATCTTGGATTCTGAAGATTTTACACTTAGAATATTTCTAGTGCATGGTGTAAAACTTCCGAAGCATTTCTACTTCAGTTCTTTAGTATATTGCTTGCAGAGAGACTTTGGATGTTTTGGCTGTAGGAATCCTTACAAACTCCCCCTAGGCTGATGCTACCAAAACATTTAGAAGATCTTTAGATGTTTGTAGTCTTCAGCACAATGATGACCATACCCTTCTTCATTAGATGGTCAGGATCATTCAGACTCTATAGTATCTTCTCATCTCAAAGAGATCATGCAGAGGTAAGTTGATTATGTCTTGCCATGTATAGACATTCTCAACACCTTGATCTCTGATCACATGCCATCTTTCTGGATTAGTAGTGAAGGTCCAGGATAAGATGGGTGTCTCAGCAGCAAGAGAAGCCACTTGAATTAGAGTTGGTTGGGATGCCTCTTCATGCACTTCCTCAGGTTGATCTGACTCAGCCTGAGGTGTAGAGGTATATGATTCAAGCTTCTTCTTCTTAGACTTTGGTTTAGAAGCCATCCTCTTCTTCCTCTTAGAAGACTTTAACTGAGAAGACTGGTCTGCAGCACCTGTTGATCATCGTTGTCTTTCTCAGTTGGTGTTCCTCGCTCACAGGTTTTGAAGGAGAAGGAGTTTGACCCTGCTGTGGATCAAAAAAATGAAGCTTGCTGAGGCTCAGCAGGAGGTCTGGGTTGTGTTGTCTAAGGTTGTTCAACCTTAACCTCCACTTCAGGTGGGATTTGATGTGGAGGAGAGTATAAGTCAATCAACTCTCCACTCTTGATCTTCTGCTTGATTACCCTGATATGCTCATCCATTGTGGATAGAGACATAGGGCAAAGTCTCATTCCGGAGAATCCATACAACTTCAAGAAGCTCATCAGCCTTTGTCTGTCAGCAGACTTCTTCATACTCTTTTGGATGATGGCTCTTGATTTTGCAGCCTCTTCCCTCATCTTTCTCTTTGTAGCTTTTTGTTCTTTGAGCACTTGAAGTTCAAGCTGTTTGAGATACTAAAAATCAATGTACTCAAAGGACAAGGGAAGAAGTGCAGATGCATGGTAGAGATCTGTGGCACTAAGGTAGTTGATCATGTTTTGTCTGTATGTTTCTTGTCTACCTGAGGTTCTTGTGTTGAAGCCATAGTCTCTTGCACAGGGCTTTCTTGAACTGGGGAGAGAGTAGGAGCATGCTTGTAGAGTCTTTTCTGTCTCTTCTCCTCTTTGAATTGGAGAAGTAACCTTGCATCCTCTTTTTCTTTCATCTCTCTTGACACTTCCATGTTTATTTAGTTGCTCTAAGGGGAGAGAAATAATCTCATCTATGTCATAGTTCCTGGTTTGCAGGTAATGTTAGTGCTCTAGAAAGATTAACATATTGTCTTTAGATGTCTTTTTAATACTTTGTAATAGTATAGGGACTAGTTTTGTAATTAGTTAGTTCCTTTACTTTTTGTTTCATTATAAATAGCTTGGACTTACAGGTAGTAAACGAGTTGTATTCGAACCTGCTTACATACTTTGTAATTGTCTTTGCTTGATATTAATGAAACTCTGAATTTTGTTGATATCTTGCTTGATTTGATTACATTGTTTGTATTTCATTGAATTGTGTTCATAAATCATCACAGATTGGTACATTTGATCCTATCAAATGGTATCAGAGCTGTTGGTAAGCTGTTAGTAAGTAATTTTTGAAGTTGTCGAACTCAAAAATTTCACTGAATCTGTGATTGATATACAATTCAATTGAAAATTTGTGAATTTCATATGTGTTTCATCATCAGAAACATGATTTGAATCACAATTAGCAGTTAAATTCATCAAATTCAAGTCATTTGTTGAATTTGTGTTCGAAAAAGGTTTATAGTTTTCGGACTGAAAATCTCAAAATTACTTGATTTGTTGTTGGTATTGAAAGAAATTGATGTTAGAAGAATGATCATCGGTATAAAACATGCTTAATTGGAAAGTTTCAATCGAATTCATCAACATTTGAAGAATTCAGAAGATTTGAGTTAGTTACATTCATATGAACATGATGAATGTGGCGCATGAGCTGAAAAATTTGTCTAAGTGTTAGGCGTTTGACCACTGCTTAGGCGCATTAACACTGTGTGGACGTTTTTAGTTTAGACGTTTGACTATTGTTGAAAAGAAAAAGGCCAGACGCATCATATTTGTTGAAATGGATTAGAACTGTTTAGGCGTTTGACAACTGTTGAGGCGCATGACAACTGTTTAGGCGCATCTCAACTGTTCAGGCGTTTTATAACTGTTTCGATGCATCAACTTGGGCGTTTTGGAAAGTTTTCTAAGGCATTCTCTTAGACGTCTCTCAACTCAGGTGCATCAAGTGTTTGGGAGTATAATCACTGTTCAGGCGTATCACCTTTGACACTTAGAATTTTTTTTAAAAAAAAGAAAAATTTTCAAACACTTTTGCATTTATTTTCTTAATTCAAAATCTAAGAAAAACAACAAAAATATAAGAATGGTGAAATCAGAAGATTCTAAAAATAGAGTTCCAAAACTTAAAAATAGAGCTGATTTCAAAAATTGGTCTCTTAGGCTAAAACAACATTTTAATTCCATTGACACTGATCTTTGGAAATCTATAGAAAAAGGACCATACATTCGTATAATCACTGATGGGCCTGACAGAGGGTTTGTTTATACTAAAGATTTTCTAGAACCCTATCCAGAAGATGGTCTTTAAGGAGATGATTTGAAAAGAGTAAAGAATGATATCAAAGCATATTCCTTGATGTGTAAAGGACTACCTTTGGAAGTTCTTACAAGGCTTGATGCATATCAAACTGGATACACTCTATATAAAGCCTTAAAGATCATTTGTGAAGGAGGCAAGGAGATTCAAAATCTCTAGAAACAAAAGTTGAAAAGACAATTAGAATTGTTTCAACATTTGTCTGGAGAAACCATAAATCACATGATGAACAGATTTGTTCAACTTACAACTGAGATGTCAACAGCTGGTATTAAGCCTGATCTTGAAGATCTAAATCTCAGACTACTCAATGCTTTACCATCATCATGGAAACAAACATTAACCTTACTAAAGCATACTGAGAAGTTCCCTATGGATCTGGATCTACTTATTGCCAAGATAGAGTCAGTAGAGATTGATGAAAGCTCAAGGAACAATGATAGAGCAGCATCAATGTCTTAGTATTAGTTTGTTGCTTCTTCTGCAATCACTATTGAGAATGCATTCATGGCAAAGAGTGAGAAAAGTACCGAAGAAGAGGGAGATTTGTTTGTTGGAGTAGGATTTTTTACTGACTCATCATTTACCAGTGCTCCTGCTTATACAACTCAGTCTCATTCTAAATCTCCTCCTAAATCTCAGTCCCAAACATCTAATGTTCAAACAGAGACTTCTTCATCTAACTCTGCTAAATCTAGCAAAGTTAAAGATGTGATAAACATCCTATTAGAGGATGAAGAGTCTAAAACTGCATTCACTGTATTTTTGGCTAGTTTTCAAGCATATCAAGGTAGCCATTTAACTCAATTAGATTTTGTTTTACAGGATTTATTTGAGATAGATCCTGAAGATGTTGAAGAGATGGACTTAAACTGGCAGATGGTTATGATTGCCTACAGGACACAAAAACATTCATATGTCAACAAGAAATACAGGCCAAGTGCTAACAAGACTGTTGGATTTGACAAGTCAAAATCTAGATGTTTTAACTGTAATAGTTATGGACACTTCTCCAGAGAATGCAAAGCTCCAAGGAATAATGGAGGAAATGCTCAATCAAGTTCTAGCAATCAAAGGTTTCAACCAGCTCAGAAGACTTTTCAAAAGCCTTATCAAAGTCTTCCTATGCCTGAGCTTAAAGATGAAACAAAATCATCTGATGAAACAAAGAAAGCTCTAGTAGTCAGCATTAAAGATGGTTATGATTGGAGTGCATATGCAGATCAGTTTACTAATGATTTAACATCAAGTTTATCTCTTATTGTAGAAATTCAAGGAGAAGATTGGTTAGAAAACAATGATCCAAAGTTACAAAGTGAGAATGAAGAAGAAGATGACTATGATTGGAGTGACAAGTCTGATCCTAAGGAGGATACAAATGAAGTAGCTCTAATGGCATAGTCTGATCAACCAAAGGTTGACTCTTCAACTTCAAAATCTGAAACCACATCTCCAAAATTCCTTGAAATCCCATCTGAAGTGAGAGAAAAACTCTGCACTAAATCATGCTATGAACATGTTGAATACTATAGAAACTACTCATTCAAAATCTGTGAGAAGCTAAAACAAGAAGAATCTATGCATAGCAAACTAAAATCTGATCATAAAACAGCAGATCAAAAGATTATCTCTCTTCAAACTTCATGGAACAAAACTATAAAAGATTTAGAAATTGTTTCTAAACAATTGGAAGAGATGACCAAGAATATTGAACAGGAGAAAATAGCACATGCTGCTACTCAAATGGATCTGGCTAAAGTAAAAAGTTCAAAAATGATAGTAGAAAAACTGGTAAGTGAAAGAAAAGATAAACAAAAAGCAGGGTTAGGTTTCACTCATGAACCTATGCCTGAATCTATTACAAACACTCTACCAGAGAACTTCAATACACATGATCATTCTCCTGAGAATAAAGCTAAACTTAAAGCTTTCCAGATCAAAAACAAGAATTCAGAAGAAGAAAAGGAAAATGTACAAGTGTTTGTTGAAAATGATCAAGAAAAGATTAAAAATGGTCATCCAATCAAGATAAAATCTTATGAACCAAAACAACCAAAACAAAACACTTCTGATCAAATTCATGTAGTATTAGAAGATGTGAAAGTTCAAAGCAAAGATAAACAACATGTAGGAACATCTAAAGATTCAAACACCATTAATCTGAAACAAGTTCTATCAGAAAAGGAATCTTCTTCTGACGATGTTCAATTTGAAAGTAAACCAAGTTCTTCTAAATCAAAGAATCAAAGAAGAAGAAAGAAATCATCAAAAACAACATCTGAACAAAACAAAAGTTCAGAAAATTTGATCAAAGCAACAAATCAAACAACAACACTTAAACCGATAAAATTTGTGTCAGCTGGTTTGTTAAATATAAATTCTCTTCAAAACAACAAAGTAAATATTATGAACAAATCTCACTCTGATCTGAAATCATGTTCAGATTCCAAGACTTCCGCTGTAGCAAAAAGATTTGTTCCTAATGCATTCAAGAAGGAAGTTCATGTTAAACAAATGCAAAATAATTTGGCACAAAATCAAACTGTGAAAGATGAAAGACAAAAGATTAACTATTTGACACCAAAATCAAACATTGAGTTAGTGTCAAAATTTAACAAAAAGTTGTTTTTGACTCCACAAAAGTACTGTGAAATTTGTGACATTAAAAATCACAATATTGCTGGGTGTTACTGCAACAAGTACTGTATGTGACATGAGAAATCATTCCACAGCAGATTGTTATTTTAACAAATATTGTACTTATTGTGATGAAAAGACTCACAATACTGCAAATTGTTATTTTAGAAATAGATCTCTTACAAGAGGATTTGCAAATTCAAACATAAGCAAAGGCTTTGTTAATCCACAATATCTGAGAATCAAACTAATGGATTTCAAAAAGTCACTAATCAACATTCTTTAGGTTTGAGACCTTTTCCAAAGAACAATTATGTGAGATCTAAACAAAATATGCAAGAACAGTTCATACCAAGATCTGTAAGGATGACTAATAAATATGTTAGTCTTCAATACATTTAAAAAATTGATCAATCAAGTGATATAAATGTTCCCAAAAATAACTCAAACAATTTTCTAAACAATTTCCAAAATAAAATTGGTAAATTCATCAAGAATAAACCTGATTTGAATAATCTTTATTACAAACAATTTAAAATTGGTGATAAATTTGGAAAACCCAAGACCATCTCGGCTTGGGTAGATATCTCAACTTAAATTTCTTGTTGTGCAGGTACGCCCAAAAAGACCACTCAATACATGGTATGTGGATAGTGGGTGTAGCCGGCATATGACAGGCAATCCTGCCTTGTTACAAGATTTTTAGTTAAAAGATGGAACTCACGTCACCTTTGGTGGTGATACTGGAGGAAAAATAACCAGAGAAGGAATAGTATCAAATGGGATAATAAGCTTTGATAAAGTCAACTTTTGTTCACAATTGAACTTTAATCTTTTAAGCGTATCTCAAATATGTGATAAATCATACTCTGTTCTATTTGATGATTCATTCTGTTATGTTTTGAAGCCAGGTTTTTTAAGATAAGAAAAGATTAGGTGATTGTTACAGCTGAAAGAGATAGAGATGTATACAAGCTGGATATGTCTCAAGTTGATCCCTCAACTGAAACAACATGCCTAATTGCTAAGGCATCAAATGATGAAAGCCATCTTTGGCATAGACGTCTCGGACATTCAAATTTCAAGAATATGAACAAGCTCGTAGCAGGAAATCATGTCATTGGACTTCCATCTAAGAAGTTTGCAACAACTGATCACTGCTCAGTATGTTTGAAGGGAAAGCAACACAGAGCGTCTTATAAGTCCAAACTCATAAACTCAACATCCAAACCTCTTCAAATGTTACATATGGACCTTTTTGGACCAACAAATGTCAAGAGTATTGGACGAAAATCATATTGTTTAGTTATCATTGATGACTATACAAGATTTTCATAGGTTTTCTTTTTATATGCCAAATCTGAAATGACTGATTTACTAAAAGAATTTATCATTAAAGTTGAAAATCAATTAGAAAATAAAGTGAAAATAATAAGAAGTGATAATGGAACGGAATTCAAGAATGCTAACATTAAAATGTTTTGTGCACAGAAAGGGATAGCTCATCAGTTCAGTGCTCCCAGAACTCCTCAACAAAATGGAGTTGCTGAAAGGAAGAATAGAACACTGATTGAAGCTGCTCGTTCTATGTTAGCTGATGCAAAAATTCCAATCACTTTTTGGGATGAACCTATATCAACTGCGTGTTTCGTTCAGAACAGAATCTTAATTGTGAAAGATAAAATGAAAACTCCATATGAGTTAATGTTTGGCAGGAAACCGAACATAAACTTTCTAAAATCATTTGGTTGTCCTGTTATGATTCTTAATTCAAATGATCATTTAGGAAAATTTGAAGCAAAATCTGATAATGGATTTTTCGTTGGATACTCATCTGTTTCAAAAGCCTATCGAGTTTACAACTCTAGGACAAATATAATTCTTGAAACATTCAACGTCAAATTTCTGGAAAATTCTTTTCCATCAGTTTCAAATGGTCCTGCATGGTTATTTGATTTAGATTCATTATCAAACTCTCTTCAATTTAACTTGTTTAATCAACCAAATTGTCTTGATTCTACAAGTAAGAAGAACTCTAGAGGAGATCTTGGATCTTTCAGTGAGGATTCAGATTCTGATGACCTAGATGATTCTAGCTCAGACTACCCATTTTTATCATTTGTCAAGGACTCAACAATACAAATCAATGACAATAATCATGATAATACAATTTCAGATCATTCTATTTCATTTGATCAGGAAGGATCTCAACATATTCCTAATGATGGTAATGAGTTTGTGATACCTGAATCTGGAAACATCATCCATTCTATGGTGATTGTAGTGATACTGGTAACTTTGATTACTTTATAACTCACCGACTCAAGTTCTAAACTTCAATCCACATTCTTCTACTCTGTTACATGAGCTTTCCAACTTGAAACAAACAAACCTGGATGTTAGTGTTCAATGTGATGTGTTGGTCCATATGATCGATGAACAGTACAATTGATTGAATAGTTTGATCAATATCACTTATATAAGCACAATAACAAACAATTAAGAGTAGAATAAGAAGAATCAAGACATATTTGAAATGCAAATGAACTAACTCACTCAATATCAATAAGCACAATGTATTTCAATAAGCAACTGCTTGAGAATGATAGTTTGCAACAGAATTCCACGTTTTGGGTTTTGCAAACTTATCATGCAAAATGAAATAACAAAACTATATATAGCAGTCATAGTTTCGCTGACAGTTTCGCTACAAGCGAAACTGTCATGCCGAAACTACAGTTTCGCCCGGCAGAACATAAGTTCGCCGGGTGAACCAAAACAGCAAACTGTGAGCGAAACTATAGATTCGCTCACAGTTTCGCTGGACTGCCAAAACTGCTATAACTATCAAAATACAAACTGAAACTAACACAAGTCCTATTACATTGAAAAGTAAACATCTATACTAAAGTGAGTCCAACCTATCATGATCTTCAATACTCCCCCTAGGTTGGACCTCACTGTCTTCACTGCTCTTCGTTCGGCTCTTCAGCTCCCGTTTCCTCAGCTGCTGTAGATCTGTCTTCAGCTCCTCCTGCAGCAATGTCTTGAGAAGCTTCAGCCACTGATTCTCCAAGATTAGTTCCTGCCTCATCAGCTTCATGTGAATGACCACTAGCTTCAGCAAACTGCCTAGTTAAGTCTTGAATATCCATAGCCAGATCATCTTGTGCTCTCACCTTTTCAGCCAGACTTTTCACCTCTGCCCGAACTCCCCTTATTTTATTCGCCACATTCATAAACAAGCTTGCCTCCTTCCTTGTCTCCTCACCTGCCCCCGCCTTTATATGATTTTCACATAGAATCAAAAGATCTTCATCACAAAAGCTGAATAACTCCATTGGGTCAAACACCCTAAATTCTCTTCCTTGTTTAACTCTAATCACAGCCTCCCCGGTGTTATTATCATAGAACCACTTCTCAAAGTCCTGTAAACGAGGAGGAAGAGGATCAGCCAGTCTTACCCTGTTCACAGTCTTAGGCGGTTTAACTCTAAGCACAATTCTCCCTTTCCCTGTCTCCCAGTCTTTGTCTTTCTTGGATCTCTTTCGTTCAGCCTTCATAAAACCAAATGATTCAAAATTATCATTTAGACCATTTTTAATCTCCTTCTCCAGAAATTCTGCCCTTTCACTTAAATTAGCATTAATCAAAGGCAATGTAGCTAATCGTCTCAGATCCCACTTAGGCAAGGTCTTAAACGCCTTCCTCTTGAGCATGTAACTGATATTGCCTCCTCGTCTTTTAATCAAAAACATCTTCAAGAAAGGATTATAACACCAGCTGATTATTTTCTTGTCAGCTTCCTTTCTGTTCAAACCCTCTAAATTTTGAAACAGAGGGGTGAGTTCTTCAGCCTCCTTCTCTTTTATCAACCAATCACTTTTATCCATTTCAAACACATCATTCTCATCCTCTCCCTTCTTAGCCACATACACAAGAGGTCTTTCATCTACTTCATAGAATTCCGGCTCAGAATCATAATCAATCAACTGCTCATCCTCCTCTTCTTCTTCATCAATCAAACTTTTACCTTTATCTGATGTCTCCTCATGAGTAGCTTTAACAATCACTTCTTCTCCCACAATATCTTTATCAAAGTCAAACTGTAGATTCACAAACTCAGCCTCTACAATCTCATCTTCATCATTTCTACCAGCCTCTTCATCCTCTTCTCTTTGAATCTCTTGTTCTCTTGTTTCAGTGTCAGCTGCTCCAGAGGTGCCCTCTCCTACCTTTGATGAGGTACCAACATTCAAGAATGGGTACTTAGCTAAATCAGTCATATCATCTAACTCAGACTGAGTTAGTTGACTGGGTAGGCCAGCAGCAGCCTTCATCTGTGAGATCTCTTCAAATAACTTCTTAATCAAGCTGTTCTGATCAATCAACATCTTCTTCATTCCATCCATGATCTCATCTTTCTGTTGTTCCCGAATCTCTTGATTCACCAGTTTGGTCTTTATCATACTTAACTCATTAGCCAATGAAGTATTTAGACCACGAATCATATCCTCATCAAAACCAGCACTTGCTTCTTTCCCAGCTGTGAAACCCTCATGTCTATGTTTTGATCTCCGTTCAGGTTCTACAAAATCAGTCCTCTTTTTAGTCCTTCGTTCCTTCTCCACCCTTATCTCTTCAGCTTGTGTATCAATGTCTTCTTCAAAATCATAGTCTTTCTCCTTTGCATATCTCTTTCGTTTCTTAGCTGCATCAGCTTGTTTCACCCGTGTTTCCTCAGCTCTTTTATTTTCAGACTCATCCACTCGTCTGATATAATTCCATCGCTCTGGTGGATACATGTTCTCCCAGAGATGGGTTATTTTACCGCTGAAATCATGGCGTATAGCACAGCAATCTGCAAATATCCGAGGGTTCATCTGAACCAATCTCTTAACTTCACCGTGTTTAGGAACATCAGGAATCAAATCATCAATCATCATCTGAATAAAACGAGGATATAACAGCCATTTATCCTTTTTCACTGCCATCACGTTTTCTGCCATACAAGCGAAGATCAATCTAGCAATATTTGCCTTCTCTCCTTTGCAACATATCACCATTGCTTTGGCCCAGTCAAGATTGAGTCCATCTGATCCACCCTTACGGTGATCTAAGCACATAATAAACACGTGAGCTATATATCTCCATTCTTTAGATAGAAATGACTTTTTAATCTCTTTCCTCGATCCAAAAACTGGTCCCTCGTATCCCATTTGCCGGAAAGATTGGAATACTTCAG
Source organism: Flaveria ramosissima (assembly GCA_025215565.1). Taxonomy (NCBI): domain Eukaryota; kingdom Viridiplantae; phylum Streptophyta; class Magnoliopsida; order Asterales; family Asteraceae; genus Flaveria; species Flaveria ramosissima. Next base: position 36,735,846 of record CM046030.1, read on the forward strand.
ATTCTGTCATATCAACCTCATCACCAGTATCATCGTCCAGTCTAAGAATCCTCGACACATCTTCAGCAGTAATAGATATATCATGAGCAAGTACCCTAGCAGTGATCCTCTGAACATCTCCTCCGGTGTTGTATTCCGCCGACCTCCAAAAATCTCTAATGTGAAGATCATATATAGTGGGAGAATGAGAAATAGCATATGCAATGGGTGATCGTTGGAGCCATCGAATACAATCTCGAAATCCGGCCGCTTTAGGCAAAGTATCATCTAATATCGCAGTAATGTTATTCCTCTCGTCAAACTTTAGATTCGCCATGATAATCTGAAAGGATCAACAAATAAATTTGAATAAGAAATACTGAAAATAAGAAAAATTAAGATACAAACAAAAAAAATAATTAATTTCGGCAAGCGAAACAACAGTTTCGCTCACTAATACATGTTTGATTCGCTGAATTAAAGACAATTTCGTCAAGGAAATCAAACAATTTCGCCAAGCGAAACTATAGTTTCGCTCATAGAAACTTGTTAATTTCGCAGAACAAAAAGTATTTTTGACAAGATTAGAATGATACAAAGTAGTTTCGCAATTAGTTTCACCAGAAATTAATTTAGATTCGCTGTTACAAATTAGTTTCGCTGACTTGAGAAATTATAGACGAAACTGTGAAATAAGGATTAGTCTTTGCGAAATTAGATAATATGTGCCGAAACTGTTAAGTTCGCTCGGACAGCATAACTTTACAGTTTCGCTGTAAAACAGTGAACTTTCGTTCAATTTCGCTGAAACTTCGGTAGTTTCGCTGAACGAACAGCGAAACCACCGAAGCGACAAATCCAAATCGCTTCACAGAACAGAGTTATAATCCAGATTAAATGCTCAATTCATGTTCGAAACTCACATTTGAAGAGAATATCACTCAGAATCGGTGTAAAAACCAATTTCAAATCAATATCGCCGTGAAAGAAGTCTAAAACCCTAACAGTCGACTTAAAACCAGTTTGCGAAGTTATGAAGAAAATTTCGCAAAATTGACTTATATAGTCAATAGTTTCGCTGGCAGCGAAACTATAAATTCGTCAGGCGAATTTACAGTTTCGCTCAGTGAAACTGTAATTTCGCTAAAAGATAACTGGTTAACAACTTATAAGCTAACCTAGCGAAATTGCAGTTTCGCTTAGCGAAACAGTCAGCGAAAGAACAATTTCGCACCAAAATTTTTATTTTTTTTTATTTTATTATTATTATTATTTTTTTATTTTTTTTATTTTATTATTTTTTTATATTTTTATTTATTTTTTTTTATTATTTTTTTTTATTATTATCAATAATACTCAAGGGAAGCACATCACATAATGAGATCTAAAATAATCAGAGATCACATTCTCTAAATATTTTAGAACATAATGATGATTAAAAATCATCTACCAGTCATGAGATCATACTGAAAACAAGATCTGATCACAATCTGCACAGAAATCACAGAAATTAGAACAAATCAATAACGATTGCTGATATAATTATCCACTTTAAACTCATGCCTTATCCTTTTTCAATCAACAGCTTATGATTTATTTAAGGTTCGATTAGATGCTTTAGAATGCTAAGACCCCACAATCATTTGGTAAAAACCCTCACCCAACCTCAGGATTTATTGAATTATGAATCAATCTTCATGAAGCAAACTTTTGACAAAGTATATAAATGATTATATACAAAATATTTCATTCTGAGAGAAATTCATCGATAAGATGATTTGACATAATTATATCAAAATGGTGAGAGCTCCAGATCTATACTCACGTATAACAGAGGAGATAACCATTTGATCATGTGCTGATGAGAGCTCCAGGTCAGTACTACCGTACAGCAGAGGAGATCATCACTCCAGGTCAGTACTTCCGTACAGCAAAGGAGATAAGCACAGACACAAGACATCTTAACACAAAAATAAAACAGCAGAGAATGATGACTAACAAAGCACAATGAACGAAAGATTCATTCTCAATCCATTTTTGTCAGGACTCAGTTTTTGTGCAATCCAAAATGAATGAGTAAATCCAGGCATTCTTAAGCATAAAGTTTAATTTAATCATAAAGCTGCCGTCTACTTCATTCATCAGGCTGAGTCTATCAAGCATATCGTCAAAGAATTTGATCCATTTCCTTATTTTTTTTTATTATGAAACAGAATCTAGAGACAGTTACTATCATTTCTCATAGAATTACTGGTCATGTAAATAAGAAATATTTAGAGAATATACAATCATTTCTCATCATGTTAAATCCGATCTCAAAATACTGATATTACTCCCCCAAATTTTTATTTTCATATGTCAATAATTATAGAAAAATTGGAACTAAAAAATTTTATTTTTGTTTTTATTTTTTTTATTATTTTTTTTTTAAATTATTATCAAAGAAATAGAAAATAAAAATTTAAAAAGATATTAACCCAAGCATAGAAATCAATTCATAAAAACGAGGTTTGTCAAACGTTTTTGTGAAAAGATCAGCCTTTTGATTTTTAGTGTCAATGGGAATAATATTAATGAAACCCTTCTCTTGAGCATCACGAATCGCATGAATTCGGGTTTCAATATGCTTTGTGCGAGAATGATGAATAGGATTTTTAGCGATTCCAATGGCAGCCTCGTTATCACAGAATAAAGGTGTATGAAGGAAATTGATTCCATAATCAATCATTTGGTGTTGTATCCAGAGAATTTGAGAGCAGCAGCTAGATGCAGCAATATATTCAGCTTCCCCTGTAGAAAGAGAAACTGTTGTTTGTTTCTTGCTCTGCCAAGATACCAGACAATTACCCAAATATTGACATCCTCCAGACACAGATTTTCTGTTTAACCTGCAACCATTGGAATCACTGTCAGAATAAGCATGTAAATCAAAATTTCCACCATATGGATACCACAGTCCGAGACGAGATGATCCTTTGAGATAACGAAAAATTCGTTTGACAGCTTTCTCATGAGATTCCTTTGGAGCCGACTGATATCTAGCACAGTAACCAACAGCAAAAGTGATATCAGGACGACTTGCAGTAAGATACATGAGAGAGCCAATCATAGAACGAAAAAGATGAGGATCAACTGGTTTTCCATTCTCGTCTGGAGTGAGACACGTCTGAGCAGTAAAGGGGGTCAATTCAGTAGACGCATCATCCATTTTAAATTTCTTCAGAATATCTTTAATGTACTTCTCTTGATGAATAAGAATTCCGTCTTTCTGTTGTTCAACTTGCAAACCAAGAAAGAAGCACATTTCTCCCATCATGCTCATTTCAAACCGTTGGCTCATCACTTCTTCAAACTCTCTACACAACTTAGAGTTTGTAGATCCAAAAATAATATCATCGACATATACTTGAACAAAGATCATTTCACCATTCACCTCCTTTTTAAATAAGGTCATATCAATGGTACCACGAGAATAACCATTGCTTAAAAGATATTGTGTAAGAGTCTCATACCAGATTCTGGGTGCTTGATGAAGTCCATACAAAGATTTATCAAGTTTATACACTTTATCAGGAAAATCAGGATCTTCAAAGCCTGGTGGTTGACACACATATATTTCTTCATCAATGTCGCCATAGAGAAAAGCACATTTCACATCCATCTGGTACACTTTGAATTGTTTATGAGCAGCATGAGCAAGAAATATACGGATTGCTTCAAGACGAGCAACTGGAGCAAAGACTTCTGTATAATCAATACCTTCTTCTTGAGCAAAGCCTTGCACGACAAGTCTAGATTTGTTTCGCACCACCACGCCCCGATCATCTGGTTTGTTCTTGAATACCCATTTTGTACCAATTGGATACTTGTTGGGAGGTAAATCAACTAAAGTCCAAACCTTAAGTTTCCTGAACTGTTGAAGTTCCAATTGCATAGACTCTACCCAACACGGATCTTGTAAAGCAGCATGAACATTCTTAGGAACAATTTGAGAGATGAAGCATGAGAAAAGACAAACATTAATCAGACCAGATTGACTTCGAGTACGAACACCATCAGAAACAGATCCAATTACATTATCAAGTGGATGATCTTTCAAAGTTTTATAATCTACAGAAGAAGGAAAGATAGTTGAAGAAGTATCAGCCGCCGGAGAAAGAGTAGATGAAGGTGAAGATGGAACAATGTCAGGTGATGAATCAGGTGAGTTAAGAGATGTAGGTGATAAAGAATCAGATAATGGTGCTTGATCAGGCATCGGAGACGATGAGCTGACATCAATTGAAACAGCATCAGTTACTTGTGGAATTGATGAAACAGACGATGAAGATGATGGAATAATATTCGTTTGAGTACAGGGACTTGACATATCATCATCGAAAACTGGCAAATTGAATGAATTGAACACAGTATCAGAATCAAAGAACCATGCAGGTTCAGATTTAACTTCAGTAGGATTTGATTCTTGCCAATCAACATAAAAGGACTCTTGAACAATACGTGTTCTTTTGTTGTAAACTCGATATGCCTTTTGTGAAGAAGAATATCCAACAAAGTAACATTCATCAGAAACAGCCCCAAACTTAGTCTTTTGAGCTTGAGTATTCAGAAGCGTACAAGAACATCCAAATGGGCGAAAGAAATCAATTAGTGGCTTCCTCTTATGAAAAAGTTCATAAGGAGTCTTCACTTTGTCATTCACAATTAGCACTCTGTTTAAAACATAAGAAGCACAATTAACAGCTTCAGCCCAGAAAATGACAGGTAGTGATGATTCTATCAACATTGTACGAGCAGCTTCCACAAGAGTACGATTCTTTCTTTCTGCAACTCCTTTCTGCTGGGGTTTCTTGCAGCACTAAATTGTCTCACGATCCCTTTTTGAGCACAAAATGAATCAAGAATCTGATTTTTAAATTCAGTGCCATTGTCACTTCTTAATCCCATAACTCTTTTCTTACTGACTGATTCAATTGAAATGATTAATTTCTGCAGTTCCTCAGCAACTTCACTTTTGTGAGCAAGAAATCTCACCCATGAATAACGTGAAAAATCATCTGTAACAACAAGACAGAAAGACTTTTTAGCAATGGATTTAACACTAATTGGCCCAAATAAATCAGTATGTAACAACTCTAGAGGACTTGATATGCTATTTAAAAGTTTAGGCTTATGAGATTTCTTATGTTGTTTCCCTTTGGCACATGCCATGCATTTTTCAGACACAGAGAAATCTTTTAAAGGAAGTCCTCTAACAAGATTGTTCTTTACTAATTTATTAATTATCTTAAAATTGACATGGCCCAATCGACGATGCCACAAGAGTGACTCAGATGTTGATGCTTTTGAAAGAAGGCAAGTTGCAGTGGCTTTTGACTCATTAGAATTCATATCAAGAAGATATGTATCATGTTTCCTTGGAGCACGCATGAGAATTAAATCTTCTGGAACAGCTATCTCTGATTTCAAAAATAAACATTCATCAGATTTAAATAGAACTGGAATATCTTTATCACAAATTTGAGAGACGCTCAGAAGATTAAATGCCAATTCCGGAACATGGTTGACTTTTTCAAGAGTAAGAGAGCCATTAGTAACTTCTCCTTGTCCAATCATTTTTCCACCCTTCTTGTCTCCAGCAAATGCCACATATCCTCCATTAATAATTCGATAATTAGTCAACAAGTCCTTTAATCCCGTCATGTGTTTGGAACATCCGCTATCAACATGCCACAGACTGTTTACAATCTTTGAAGAAGATCCCTGAAATGAATAAACAAATCCTTTAGCCAGGAGTAATAGGGACCCAAGATTGTTTTAAAACCTTTGTTTTCAAAGAAGCTGATTTTTTATGAAAGAAATTATTAACCAATTTTGTCAATTTATTCCCAAAACAATTTCTATTAGAGGATCTTTCAATCAAAGGGCAATTTTTGATAAGATGATCCTCTTCACCACACCTGAAACAATGATGTTTGAATCTAGATCGATGATGTGATGAGTAAAAATAGGATCAATAATAATCTCCTCATCACATTCAGACAAACTAGAATCAACATCACTGAATGTCTCATACATCTCATGATGTTTTTGTTTATTTGACTCAGAATTATTCTTTACAAAATCATAGCTTGATTCTTTTGAGAAACCAGTAGAACTTGTACCATTGGTACTAGTTTCAGAAGAAGGAGAACTGCATTTTTCTGAAGATGTCATATTTAATGGTATAAAAGATGGAATAGGTTGAGAGAAGAACTTTTCAAAAGAATTAGTTTTAAGTTGCTCAGTTGTGTTATGTGAAACATCAGATTCTTTAAGTGAAACATCAGATTCATTCAATTCAAAACCAGAACAAAAATCATCACTATTAAGATTTGAATTACAAGATGAAATAGAACAATCAGGAGAACATGAGACATTCAAGTCTGTTACATTTGAACTAGAAACAAATACTGAATTTAAACTAGACTTATTATCTAAAACAGACTGCAATTTTTCAGGTGTACTAGAACTAGTGCATCCAAGCCCACTAGTTGGTCCATAGTCGTAGTCTTCACGAATGTACTTAGAGTTATTCCCAACTAAACCTGCAGACATACTATCAGTATCTGATTTGATTAAATCATTAGAAGGATGAGGAACAGGCATAGGAGAATAACAATATGTACTAGGAGGAGGATAAACCTGTACATTTTCATAGCCCAAACCAGTTTTAATTCTTGCTCCCCGTTGAGATTTACAAAGATCATCATGTTTCATTCCAGAAATAGTCCATTTATCTAACTTTGACTGAAGTTTGCTTGCTTCAAATTCAGCCAGAGCAACTCGTTCAGTCAAAGTATTAATCTCTACATTCCTTTCCAAAACAATTCTTTTTAAATGATCAGTTTCTTTTAAAGCCTCATTTAATTTCACAAAATATTTTGATTCATTCAATTTAAGTTCATCATTAATTCGTTTTAAATCCTTTTCATTATCAATTAACAAACGATTAGCCTTATAAACCCCAAAAAGTCTAATTTTGCAAGCAGATGAACACATATCCTGTATTACCTCATAAGGAAGTCCCATTACCATCTTTTCGGCTGCTAAAGCTTTATCGCACATGCATACTGGAGTACTCGATTTCCTTTCCTCAACAGTAGCGACCGCACCATCCTTCTCTTTTCCTTTCACAGCTTTTGAATCTGTAGCTTTCTCTTTCTTCTCTCCATCATATTCCTCTTCTTTCTCTTTTACTGAAGATTCATTCTCTCCTTTGAATTCTTTAAACAGCACAAACTCATCTTTCTCAACTTCCATCTCATCACTTTTCACAATCTCAGCAACTAAAGCATGATTTATTTCAGATCTGGTTTCTTCTACCTCTGCACTCCAGTCAAAATTAGAAATCAAGGCTGACTCCTTTTTCGAATTTCCCTCTTCCTTTACTTTCTCTGTCAATCTTGGCACTCCAGTGGTACTAGGATCTGTTACAATTGGTAATGGACATTCACGTTTAAAATGTCCCAATTGTTTACAGTTGAAGCATCTCAGTTTTGACTTGTCAAATCCTAGTTTTGAGGTTGATGATTGACCACCAAAGTTCTTTCTTCCCGTTCTTTCCATAAACCTCCGAGCTCTTAAAGTTAACATTGCCATTTGCCATTGAATGTCAGTCTCTTCCAAATCATCAGGATCAACTTGATACATATCCTCCATAGTCATTCCTTTACCCTTCAACTCACCAGCAACAAGAGCTTCATAGCTCTGAACAAACATTCCAAAAAGAGCCATTGTTTATGATGGAATAGTAGTTTCAGCATTCACCTTAGAATTTCCCAATTCCTTTCCAACATGATTACTACCACTTGAGAAATTGCTTGAATTGCTCCCTCCTTGAATTGGATTCTGAATGTGAGAGTTTGCAGCGGATGACAATAAAGCAACATTTTGAGAAAAACCAGGTGTGGGCATCATAGTCTGGTTAAATTCTCTTCTTTTCATATCCAACTCAAAAGATTTCAATTTATTAATGATATCCATCAGCTTGTAATCTGTAAAACCTCTTTCTTGTTTGAGCATCCTCACTTGAAGACTCCATTGTGGTGGAAGAGAATCGAGGAGTCTGTTAACTTGTTCGCTGTTGGAGAGTCTTTCATCGTATTTCTTCAGAGTGCTTGAGACAGTTAAGAATCGATTTGTAAGATCTGTCAAACTTTCATTCTTATATCCTACAAACGAGTTAAACTCCTTTTCAGCTTGAATACTCTTGTCTTTCACCAGATCTGCATTCCCATCAAAGAATTCACAAAGAGCATCATAAAGAGATTTAGCATTTTTATGCTCTGCAAAACGATTGTAGATGTCAGGAGCTAAGCAGAGAGTTAGAGCACCAAATGCTTTTTGATCACGATCAATCAGTTTCAGATCTCTTTCAGTATAAGAAGATGGATCTTTATTCTGAGAAACGACATCACCAACTGTAACCGTAGGTATATGAGGACCTGAAATAATCGATTCCCATTGATTATGATCTGTATAGAAAAAGAAAGCCTTGAGACATCTCTTCCAATCTTCAAAATTATCTCCATTAATGAGTCTTGGAGGTCTATTAGGAGCAACACTTTCAAGATCCGCAAGAGTGAGAGTAGTTAATTTTGACATGATAATTTCGCAGAAAGTTTGGTAATTTCGCTGGTAAGTTCGCTGGCAAATTCGCTAACAACTTCGCTGAGAAAGTAAGCCTGCTTAATAGTTTCGCTACAACAAATACTTTCGCAAACTCAGACACTTTCTCTTGAAATTTCAGCAGCACTTTCGCTTGAATCAAAGACAACAATTGCTTAGTTTCGCTGCTAATTTCGCAGGAAACAAGCTTGAACTTTCGTTCAGATATAATTTCGGCAGCACTTTCGCTTGATTCTTGATCAAAAACACTGCTGAACTTTCGTTCAAAGAGATACTTTCGCTGAAATTCTAAAAAACAACTTCAGATCCAAAATAAACCATAGTTTCGCTGAATGAAGATCGCAGTTTCGCTGTAAGAACTGTAATTTCGCTCGTCGATCTGAAAACCCTTTTTCACCTTAAAATCAATCCAAAATCATCCAAAACTCAATGAATTTGAGATCTGATGATTGTAGAATCTTCCTCAATGAAGAACAAGCATAATTCAATCAATTTCCATCCCAAAAACAGCTAATAATTCGATGAAAATTGATTGAACCTAGATATTGACCAAAACCACCAAAATTCAACAAATCAAGAGCACTAAGGCTCTGATACCATATTGTTGGTCCATATGATCGATGAACAGTACAATTGATTGAATAGTTTGATCAATATCACTTATATAAGCACAATAACAAACAATTAAGAGTAGAATAAGAAGAATCAAGACATATTTGAAATGCAAATGAACTAACTCACTCAATATCAATAAGCACAATGTATTTCAATAAGCAACTGCTTGAGAATGATAGTTTGCAACAGAATTCCACGTTTTGGGTTTTGCAAACTTATCATGCAAAATGAAATAACAAAACTATATATAGCAGTCATAGTTTCGCTGACAGTTTCGCTACAAGCGAAACTGTCATGCCGAAACTACAGTTTCGCCAGGCAGAACATAAGTTCGCCGGGTGAACCAAAACAGCAAACTGTGAGCGAAACTATAGATTCGCTCACAGTTTCGCTGGACTGCCAAAACTGCTATAACTATCAAAATACAAACTGAAACTAACACAAGTCCTATTACATTGAAAAGTAAACATCTATACTAAAGTGAGTCCAACCTATCATGATCTTCATGATGAGATTCCAACATCTCGTTATCACAAGAATCATCCAATTTCTCAGATTATTGGACCATTGAATGAGAGAACAACAAGGAGTAAATCAGAACAAGCAAACGTGTGCTTATACTCTTGTTTTCTTTCTCAAATTGTCCCTAAAAACGTTACCGAAGCATTAAAGGACAATGGTTGGATAGAAGCCATGCAAGAAGAATTACTTCAATTTCATAAACAAGAAGTGTGGAATTTGGTGGATCTACCTGAATGAGAATATGCAATAGGCACGAAATGGTTATTTAGAAATAAGACTGATGATCGTGGTGTTGTAATAAGAAACAAAGCGAGACTTGTTGCACAAGGATACACACAAGAAGAAGGAATAGATTATGATGAAGTGTTTGCACCAGTTGCAAGACTTGAATCCATTCGAGTTTTCCTGGCTTATGCTTCATTCATGAAATTTAAGGTGTATCAAATGGATGTAAAGGGTGCATTTCTATATGATCCTATCACTGACGATGTGTTTGTGAAGCAACCTCCAGGCTTTGAGGATGCAGAATTTCCACATCAAGTATATAAGATGAGTAAAGCTTTATATGGACTTCATCAAGCCCCTAGAATTTGGTATGAGACGTTATCTCAACACTTAATCCAACATGGATACCAGTCCAAAATTGTGCAATGAATTTGAAGAAATCATGAAATCTCGGTTCCAAATGAGTTCAATGGGAGAGATTAATTTCTTCTTTGGACTTAAAGTCAAGCAAACTGACGATGGAATTTTCATCAATCAAGAGAAGTTTGTTGACAAGCTCTTGAAGAAATTTAAGTTGCAAGACTATAAGTGCATACGAACTCCAGCAGATGTTAACACCAAGATTGAACATGATCCAAAAGGAAAATCTATTGACCAAACGTTATACAGATCAATGATTGGTTCTTTGATGTACCTAACTGCATCTAGACTAGACATTATGTATGCTGTTTGTGTTTGTGTCAGGTACCAATCAAACCCGAAAGAATTTCACTTAATTGCTGTCAAAAGGATATTCAGGTATCTCAAAGGTAAACCAGCCTTAGGGCTTTGGTATCCTTACGAGGGTAACTTTGAACTACATGGATATACAGATAGTGATTATGGTGGATGTTGTCAAGATAGAAATTCTACTTCGGGTGGGTGTCAATTTCTTGGTCCCCGATTAGTCTCGTGGCAATGTAAGAAACAAAAAAATGTCTCTGTTTCAACTGCAGAAGCTGAGTACATTGCTGCATCAGCAGGATGTTCTCAAATCCTTTGGTTGCAAAATCAACTACTGAATTATGGGTTCAATTTTCTTAAAACACCAATTTACATTAATAACACTGCTGCTATGTTCATAACAGCTAATCCTGTTCAACATTCAAAAACAAAACATATCGAAATTCGATATCATTTTCTCAGAGATAACTCTGAAAAAGGTTCAATCATATTGATTGAAATTGCAACAGAAAAACAGTTGGTAGATCTATTTACTAAAGCCTTCCTACCAGGACGGTTTGAGTATTTAGTTGAACCAATTGGTCTTATAAATCATATGTGAACTCTCTAAATCAAAAGATCATAATAAGTGATCCTCTCATTGTTAATTGCCTGTTTATATTTGTGTGTGTGTGATTCTTGTTTCCTTAGAAAAATCAAATACAAAAATATAAATCAAAACTACAAAACTAGAGTCTTTTTCTAATTTTCAGTTTACATTTTTTAGAAAGGAATATGTTATGCAATATGTGAGAAATGATAGTACATTAGTGAGATCAGTTGCATACTTCACTCATTAATAAAGTCTGACATGATCAGATATGATGTGTAGACAATATCTGCCTATTATGTTGAAAAAGTAAATTCTTGTGATCAAACTAAATCTTAATGCTTGTGTGTATTCATCTGAGTACTTTTGAGTTGTTTTGGCTTATCAGCTTGAATGCTTGTTAAGTTACACCACTCACACCTGTTGATACTGTGTTTAATCATGAGATCTGTTACAAAGCATCATATCACTTCTCTATTATGAGTCATCATAGACCTGAAGTGCTGAGATATCCTTTGTTGTAAGTGATTACAGACCAGGATTCTCTCTTTGATGCAAAAGATGCCAATGTGCACAAACTATTCAAATGAATAGTTAGAGCTTATCAAATGGTTATCCATGATCATTCTCTATTAAGTTAAGTAACATGAACTCTGGTGATACATATGTTTCAGGTAATAAGTTGAGTATGTGTTCTTTCTTGCATGTCATGATGATGGTTGAGCCCTCTCATTCTCTGTATGATTTACATCATGTCATATCTAAATCTATCCTAATCAATCCAAGAATTGAAAAAGTAAGTGAGTTGATAATTTGTCAAAAACAGTCATTGTCTGTCTTTAGATCTTGTGTCTCCTTTGCTGTGATATCACTGACCTGGAACACACTTGATCAGGATTTATTCATTGTCTATGACTATTCACATTTCTTTTATTTTAATGTGCTGATCTTCATTAATATGATCTCACTACAGACATTAATTCTTTTGTTTATATTAGATTTTGATTATGCTTTCATTTTGATTTTATGCATGTTTTTTGTGTGTGAAGGCAATGTCACAATGTGATGTGTGATCTTATTATCTTACCTAAGGAAACTTATAAGTTTTTCAAACTTAAAAGTTTAGGGGGAGTAATAAATGAAAGAGTTGTTCTCAGAAAATCAAATCAAAGTTAAAATGTTGAATTGAAAGAATGATGTTATATGTTCAAAGTATATATGTAATTTGAAAATATAATTTTTGAAAAGTATAATATGAACCTACATAAATTTGCAAGTGAAAATGCTTCTGTCAAAAGTTGAAAATTAGATGATAATTGATTTTATGTTGAGACTAAAATGAAGGGACAAAATAAATTTTAAAATTAAAAAGAAAATAAAGTTTTATGAATTGAGAGTGCAAAATGCAAAAAAAAATCAAATTTGACGGACTAAAAGGTAAAAATTGTGAAAAATTCAAAATTATGCTTAAAATGTTTAAATATTAGTATGAAATATTACTAATATGTTTAAACAGTGTGCATGTGAAGAATTTGGAAATCACAAGTGTTAAACTCATGAAAGTCAACTCAAAGTCAACTCATGCGCCTAAATAGTGCACATACGTCTAAATAGGAGAATGATGAAATTTCAGGAATTATACAAGTGTTTGGACGTTTGTCAAATTCCCATGCGTCTAAACAGTTGTAACAAGTCCATGGAATTAGACAAGTGTTTGGGCGTTTTTCACATTCCATGCGCCTAAATAGTTGTACTAAGTCCATGATTTTAATCAAGTGTTGGGCGTTTGTCATAAACCCATGCGCCTAAACAGTGAATGAGTCTAACTTTGACCAAGTGTTAGACGTTTGAAATGTCTCATGCGTCTATATAGTTGAAAAGTTTCAAAATTATAAGTGTTAGACGTTTCAGAAATTCCATACGACTGAACAGTGTAAAAGCGCCTAAATAGTGCTTATGCGTCTGAACAGTTCTCATGCGTCTGAGTCAAAACGCACAAACAGTGCTCATGCGTCTAAAAAGTTAGTGAATTTTTAGGGTTTCATACGCCCAAACAGGGCGGATGCGTCTAAAATTTCACTTAATATAAATTGAACACTTACACTTATTTTCTCATTCACACTCAAAATTTTCCACAAACAAACCCCTGAACTGTCGACTATCAGTCATAAACAAACTCTCATTTCATCTGTGATTTCATCAAATCCTGTTGATTGTAGATATTATTTGGATCTATAAACGTAAGTTTGTGATTCAAATCATTAAATTTTAGTTAAATCAGATTATAGGTATAGGCGTTTAAATGCTATTTGTGCGTTCGAACACCAAATCCTTTAAAGTTTAACTAATCAAATGTGAATCATATCTAAAATTGACTCTGGATTGTTGATAAGTATCTGATTGCGAGTAGGTTGATATAAAGTTCATGATCTGAAAGTGAAAATGATTTGATATAGTTCGATCAGTCGGTTCTTCGATGGAAGAAGAAGAAGATGAACAGACAGATTCAAAAATTAAAAAAAATAAAAAAATTAACAAAAAGTAAATAAATCAAAATTCAAATGTTAGATAATAAATTCAAAATGAATAAAGTTTAAATGTTTCACAAATTAAAATCTCAATTCAAAAGTTAAATTCAAAAGTCAAAATCAAAAGTCAAAATCAATAGTCAAAATCATAAGTCAAAATTGAATGAAAAAGTTATAAGTCAAAATTGATAAGTCATATGTAAAAATGAATCTCAATAATAAAATTCTCAATGTTCTCATATTATTTTCTCTATGTTCTACAGATGGCAAAATTGAAGTTTGAGCCAAAACACAATGTTGCTGCATACTTAAATGATGAAAACAGAGAAGCCATTGGATATGAAGAGATTATTAGATTTCTGCTTAGAACAAAATATGTCTATGCAATGTATGCAAGACCAATGATTAATGGAAGACTGATCAAAAGATTTTGGAGAACTGCACAAGTAGAAAGAGATGATGAAGGGAACAAAGTTCTGAGAGCTTCTATTACAACAGAAAGAATGCTTGAAGTTTCTGAACAAGCAATCAGAATAGCTCTAAGACTTCGTGAAAATGACCCAGAAGACTTATCAGAGTACACCTTCAATAAATGTAGAGATTTATTTATACAAATGGGTCATCCTGATCATTTCCCTCAGAAGCAATTTTTCAGAGCACGAGTGTATAAGCATTGGAAGCTGTTGTGCTACATATTTCAACATTGCATGTCTAAACGAAGTGCTGGTTGGGATTCATTCCCAGTAGACATTGCATCTCCTATTATTGCATTAGCCACAAACATAAGATTCAATATGGCTAAGTGGATAATGAATGGATTCATTTTTAATCTGGAAAGAGGAATAAGAAATAAATACTTGATGTATCCAAGATTTCTTCAATTGCATAATAATGAAGCAAATCCAGATCTGTATACTGAAGGAGTTACAGGAGATAAGATGCAGTTAGAGCATATGTCAGAAGCTGTTTATAAAAGACTGGCAATGATTACTGGTGCTCAAAACATTCCAGTATTTGATTATATCAGGAATGTATCTATGAATTAAGTAGATATTAATCAACAACACTTTCATCTATCTAAAGAAGATACAATAGATCTAAATGATCTCATTGAGGATGTTGAAGATGATGAAGAAAGTGAGGATGAAGCTACTGAAAGCTCATCAGATGAAGAAAATGATGATAATAATGAAGATGATGATAATAATGATGATGATGAAGAAAGTGAGGATGAAGCTTCTGAAAGCTCATCAGATGAAGAAAGTGATGACAATAATGATGATAAGCACATCAAGAAGAAAATGATGAAAGAAATGAGGATGATTGTCAATGAACCTCAAAACATAGCTGAAGAAACCAATGTTGCTGATATTCATGATGATGCTGTACATGAAATAGATTCACAAAATCAAACCTTTGATTTTGATTTTATGAATGATATGTTATATGAAATTCTATTTGAAGCTGATGTAAATGAAGGAGTAGAAGAAATTCCTGTAAGTACGACACACAATGTGTCAGTACAAACAGAGGAGACAGTGGATATTGACGAGATGGAGAGATTGAAAGAAGAAAACTTGAGTAAAGAGAAAGAAATTAAAGAGTTGAAAGTGGAAAATGAAAGGATGAAAGAGATGAGTATATCTCTTGAAAAAGAAATTCAGAAGCTAAAAGATGAAAATTTGAAGTTGACTGAAGAAAATGTATTGAAAGATGAAAAGATTGTGAGGTTTGCCAAAGATAAAGAAGATGTCATCAAAAACTTTGAAGTAATGATCAAGGACTATGACATTCTTGAAGAGAAGTTCAAGAAACTAACAGAAGAAAATGAAAAACTAAAAGATGAATTGTTGAAGGAAAAAGAAGCTCAAAAGCCTATCTCGCCAGTTCAAGTGATAAGTGCTGAGATAAGTGTTGAAGAAAATATTGAGCTGCTCAAAGGCAAAAGAAAAATTGATGAAGTAGAAGATACAAATCTAACTGAATCATCTTCCAAAGTGCAAAGAACTGAAGAAAATATTGAAGAACAAAATGTTCAAGAACAGATTGAGGCATTAGAAGATATTGAGGAAGTGTATAATGATGATTGGTATGATGAAGTTTTGGATGATGAAGATATTGATGTAGCTCAATTTGTATCACATTTCTCTTCACAAGAACAAACTCAAGAACAAGACGAAATCCCACAAGACTTTGAAGACAGATACAATTATCTTGTGAAGATGAAATACAATCGAGTATTTTTGGATGGACTGACAGTTTCTCAGATTAATGATGAATATGAGAAATGTATTTCTGCAGAGTCAGTTGCACCAATTGATCCAAATGAGATTGTTATTGAGCATGGTGAATGGACTAGAGCAAAAGAGGTTATTAATGTAGAAGAACTATCAAGCTCTGAGCTGCCCATCCTGATCCAGATGGTTGCAAGCTAGGAATTACCCATGGAGGAAACTGAAGAGATTACAATCTGTATCATTGAGAAATCTTGTCAGAAGTTTTCAAGAAACAGAGAAACAATTGAAGAAGATGATTATACTTGATACAGATAATCCTCAGTATCTTGAAATTACAAAAGGACAAGAATGTTAAAGCCACAGGAGATCAAACAAATGGCAAGAAAGACAGATGCACATGATCACAGAAAATAGTTGATTGAAATGTTTGCTGATCCAGAAAGACAAGCATACAAAGCCTCTACTGAACAAAGGCAAATTTTTGATAATTCAAGATCAACTGGAGACTTGGTTAGAAATGTACTACAAAGAGGACAATCAGTTGCTAAATTGTTGAATGCGATGATTGCTCCGGATTTTACAAACCAAGTAAAGATTATCGCATGGAAGTATGATGAAGTATTTGATGCATTTTTATAAAGAGGGTAAATGCTGTGTGTGATGTATATCACTTTTACTCTAGCATCAAAAAACTTCCAGTGCAAGATCTAAAAGAGCTGAATAGATTACCTCTGATCAATCCTTCTGATACGAAACGTGGGAAGATTATAGTAGAATTATTAAGAAGAGGATTGGATCGATCAAGTAATTTTCTTAAAACAAGATGTGATCAAGAGGATAAAGAGTATTTTGTTACTTTGAAGAATAATAAAAAGCTCAAAGGGTTACAGTCTGAGGAGGAACATTCCATGATTGAATTTTGTGACAACTATTTTGAGAAGGTCACAACTCCTGCTCTGAAAGTGATAGATGGTAATCAAAACTCAAAGCCAATTCTCAGATGGTTTTATAACACTGAGACGTTTGAGCTTAAGTTGGTCCGAAATCTCGAACGAAGGGATGAGGATATGATTACTTTATTTGGAGTTTTTGAACTGAAGCTTTTACATCCTAGTTATATCTCATTTTTGTCTGTACAAAAGTTTGAAAAAGTAACTCCAGAGATAGCAGAGCATGACAAGAAGTATTTCATTTCTATCATCAATGTGATGAATGCGGCTATGGAAAGAATATCTTTGAGAAAAGCTCTTGCTTATGCTAACATTGTCAAGAAAGATATAAAAGACATTGAACTCATGAGAATCTCAAGGAAAGGAGTACTAGAAGTATACTCAAAGGAAAGTCAAAATCCTATTGAGTTATATGCTAAAACTGATATCTCATGTCTTTCAAAAGATACTTTGGAAAGAATGAACAAGATGGAGATTAAGACGAATGAAGCTAAACCAGAACAAGGCATTCTTGCTAGTAAATTCAAGTCTGCAATTTCAAATGCTTTGAAAGAATTAGTGATGTACAAATAGAAGCCCATGTTCAAGATAAAGGAGGAACCAGAAGACTTTTTTATGATGCAGATAAGAGTTGAAGATAAAAGCTGAAGATGGAAGATGAAGAAAAGAAAAAGTAGACACGATTGAAGATTTTGAAGACCAAAGACCATGTCAATCTTAGGGGGAGTATTGTTAGTGCTCTAGAAAGATTAACATGTTGTCTTTTTAATACTTTGTAATAGTATAAGGACTAGTTTTGTAATTAGTTAGTTCCTTTACTTTTTGTTTCATTATAAATAGCTTAGACTTACAGTTAGTAAACAAGTTGTATTCGAACCTGCTTACATACTTTGTAATTGTCTTTGCTTGATATTAATGAAACTCTGATTTTTTTTGATATCTTGCTTGATTTGATTACTTTGTTTGTATTTCATTGAATTGTGTTCATAAATAATCACAGATTGGTACATTTGATCTTATCAGGTAAGTAATCTTGACTGCCCTCAACTCATCATCTTGAGTATTTGGTCCGGGGGCAGCCCTGATTGCAGCTTGCATAAAACCTGAAGACCCAGAGGAACTTTCTCCCCTTAGCTTCCTCTTCTTCTCTCTCTCCTCCTCCTCAATTTCCTCAGGAGTCAAAATCCTTTTCCCTTTGTCACCCACAGACCTTTGTGACTCAGGGTGGATAGAGGTTTGGCCTTCATTGCTTGGTGTAGCATCCATGCTCTGGCCGGAGAGAGGTTGTGAGACACCTTCACCAGCAGGTGTTTCACCGAGGGAATGAATTTCTGAAGCAGTTGTTGGTGTGATAGGGCTCTTAGGCTCTATCACTGGGCCTTCAGCCAAGGTTTTCCTTTTGAAGCTAATCTCATGGTCTGCCTCAGCATCCAGTTGACTATTGACATTACCTGATTGCCTTTGTCTTCTTCTTAGGCTGAACTCTTCAGTAATTCTGTCTTGAATTCTGAGTGCCAACATGTCAGCTTGACTTGATTTGCTTGGATTGACAAGTGGCATGTTGACCAGATCAAGACCTTCATAGTAGTTCAAGGTTTGAAAATCAAATACTTCTTGTTGCCCTTGAACTTTGTGAAGAATGAGGGCTCTTCTATCAGCATCATACCTCCACCTAATGATGTAGTTTGAAGTTCCTTGAGGTGGGGATGACATAGCCCTTGGTATACCTTCCTCAAAGAGACTCCGATGATAGAGTCTATAGAGTCCAAATTAATGTGAACTTGAAGAAGTTGCTGAGTATGCACAATTGCAAGTGAGGATGGTGAGTCCTCAATGTCCATACTCTCTGAAGAACTCCCAGGTTCTGTGTCTGTAATGACTTTCTTCCCCTGTTTGGTAGCATCACCCTCTTGCATAGGTGAGCTAGAGGATAGGTCAACCACATTCACAGGTTCTTGTGTTCCTGGTTGAACTCTTCTTAAAGGTCTCCCAGCTAGTTTTTCCCTGAGATAAGATATCTCAAGTTGCTGATCATTGACCCTGTTGTGAAGGGTAGTCACCTGAGATCAAGGTGACTAACCTAGAGACTAAATAGGAGCATGTTTTGAAAGTTTTTGAACCTTTAGTCTCAGATTCCCCTCTTCTTCATCAGAAGAATCATTGGGGGATGAGATAATTGGACCAAAGTCCTTTTTCTCACCACCAGCTTCAGGTTCTTGGCTGATGGATTTCCTCTGCTCAGTGACATTCTCAGTTGAGATGTCAAAGGGCTGAGTTGCCATGGTTGATGTCTTAATAATGTAATCAATTGCAAAAGTGAGAGCCTCTTCCATATGGATATCCTGAACAGGTTCAAAAGTATCCACCTCAGTTATAGGTGACTGATGTGGGCTAGATTGAGGAGACTCGGGAGTGCTCATCTCTCTTTGAGTAGGGGAAGAGAAGAGAGACTCATGGTACTCACTGAAACCTAAGTTTTCATCAGTATAGAATGAATGGTTAGGAATGGGTTGATTTAGATCTAAAGGTTGTGGATGGTAACTGTCCCCTAAAGGTTGTTCACTTGAGTGTTAAGACTTAGAGTGAAGGCTTAAGACAGTTGGGCTTGTGAGCTCATCAGGGTGAGCATGAGGAACCTCAGCCCTGATTGTTGAAGAGATGGGAGTGGTTTGCTCCTCAGGGGAAGTGGGAGCTCTAGTGTCCACTTCCTCCTGTGTTGGTAAGTATATGGGGACCTGCATAGACTCAATAGCTTGAGCAGGGGTTCGTTTTGATTTTCTTTGGTAGGTGAGGGTTACTTGAGGCCTTTTTGGTGGTAGAGAGGTAGAAGGTGTGGGTTCAACACTAGCTTGTGTTGCTAGGTTGTCACCTTGAGCAGTGAGCTCTAACATTTTGGGGACAAGGGCTGTTTCTACTCCCGAGAAACCTACAGTTGGCTTCTTCATGATTTTAAAGATGTCAGGCTTCATCTGTCCCAATTTAAGAAAATTATCTGTTTCCCTCAACTGTGAGCCCAGTTCACAGTTGAGAATGTGTTGAACATATCTAGGAAACATATAATACTCTAAGAAGTCCAAGTTAGCAAGCAAGTTTGTATAGACAAATTGAGAGTACCTGAACTTGACCCCTTGAACCATTCCATGTACTATGAAGGAGAGATCCTCAGGAATGTGGTCCCACCCTCCATGCTTGTTTGACAAGCTGTGGATAACCACATGGAGTAGGTATTTCCACTGGGATGAGACCTTCCCTTTCCTGAAGGTCTTTACAGAGAAATCTCCCTCGTAGCCCATCTGCTCAAAGGAATGATTGACAGCTTCCTTTGGGAAGGACAACTCACCTTTTTCATCATCCAGCTGCAAATGAGTGTTGATGATGGCCGGAGTGATGAAGATTGTCCTCCCTTGCACTGTGGCAGACAGTGCCTTCTCCCCATCCATGATGACCTTTTGGCATGTCTTCCAAAATTCAAGCAGATGATCCTCATAGATAGTAGGATTAATGGTTAGGGAGGTGAAGTAATTAGATAAAGCTAAGAAACGGCAAATCTCTGAGAAACTATCATCTTTCTCAGAGCTTAACAGAGCAACCTGGTTGTGTTGCCTTTGAAGTTGCATGGAGAAATCTGGGTTGTTTATGCGCTTAAGGTTGGCCATTTTAGAAGCTTAAGGATGAAGAAAGATGAAAAGCAAAGGCGGTTTGGGAATTAGGTTTGAGGAATAGTAGAATTGAAGAAGATAGTGAGGGAGAGGGGGAACCGTTAGGTATTTATGTGAAAAGGAATTGAACCAAAGTTAATGAAAGAGGATAAACTTTGAAATCCGAATGTCGGTCCCACCTCTGAAAAAATAGTTTACATTTGCTCAAAAAGTAGTTTTCTTGGAATTTGAAAAGCTTCCGAAGGTAAATTATCTTTGGAAGTTTTAATGAAAAAGCTTTCGAAGCTAAAATGACTTCGGAAGAATTTCCTGAGAATCTTGAAAATTTTGCTTCGGAAGAAAAATAAAAACTTCAATGCTTTGTATATAAAACAACAAAGCTTTCGAGAGTTAATTTTGCTTCGGAAGGAAAAAGTCCTTAAAGACAAATAAGTGTCTTGGACAAGTATTTAAGCTTCGGAAGATAGATTAAAATCTCTTCCGAAGGTAAAATTTCTTAGACAGTTATTTATTTTGAAGACATGATTTGGTTTCGAAGGTAAAAATATATCTTCCGAAGGATCAGGAAATTTTCAAGAATCTAAGGAAAGTCTTCAAAAAGGATTTTATATCCAAAGAAAACATGAGCTTATGAAAGTGATGAACTAGACAATTTAGGACACACATATTTTTTTTAAAGAAATAATTAGAATTAGTTTTAAGAAAAGATCTACTCAAAGTTAATCATCCCAAAAGCTGATATTAGATATTTAAATCTCTGTTCATCAAAAGCTTTTGTAAACAGATCAGCATATTGTTCATCTGTATGAACTTTGACTAGTTTAATTAATCCCTTTTCATAGTTATCTCTTATTAAATGATACCTGATATTGATGTGTTTTGTCCTTGAGTGCTGCACAGGGTTCTCAGTGATAGAGATAGCACTATTGTTGTCTATGTGGATGGGAGTCTCCTTGAAGTTAAATCAATAGTCCAGCATCTGATTTTGAATCCAAAGCACTTGAGCACATCAACTTGCAGCAACAATGTATTCAGCCTCAGCAGTTGATGCAGACACACAGGATTGTTTCTTGCATTACGATGAGACAACCCTTCCACCAAGGAATTGACATCCCCTAGATGTAGACTTTGCAGTCATGTTGCAACCACCATAATCACTATCTGTATAAGCATACAGATTTGTAACATCCGAGCATGTTCTTGACGGAAGGATAAACAATAGCAAAAACCAAGAGAAAATCAATAACACGAACTATAATATAATAGTTTCATTGATAAAAACCTAACGATTACAAGCTCGTTACAACATAAGAATCAAGACTCTTGGCAAGGGGAGATCGAGCATGACCTCCCCTCTCATCCGGCAGCCCTAGGCCTCGGGCAGACTCCCTCCCCAAACCCTTAACTCTCTACACATTGAAACTGGTATATATAGGCCTCGGCCCATATTAGATGCGACTGGGCCCATTCGTGCGATTGGACCATGCGTATGGTTCAATCGTACGACTGGACCATGCGTATGGTTCAATCGTGCGACTGGACCATACTTATGGTTTAGTCTTACGAATGGCCAATCGCATCTCTCAGTCGCACGACTGGCCCATTAGCAAGGCTCATTCGCATATGCTCCTGTGAATGACCCAGTTTCATGTGTTTACAACATATCAGGTGTATTACATTAAGCCTAGACTATTCGACAAGCGACGGACACACTATATATGACTATATATGCTCCAACAAATTCCCCCTTGAATGTTGCTTGCGAATAGTAGATAACACCTCTTACAATCTTCAGTCAATCTTAGCTCTGGTTGCCAATAGAATCAAACGAAAACCATATTAGCCAACGTTGTCGATCCGTCAGGTTGCCACACTATCCCTGAAAATGAATTTAGGCACAATAGCTTTCGTTTACTTTGCAGAACACCATCACAGCATCAAGATTCCCCATATGACTGATTTTTTCCAGATAATGACATGAACAGTTTTCCATTGCTTTAATCTTCACACAGGCTAACCTGATTAAAATTAACAACTGCAGAAATTCCCCCTCACATTCAGCATATCCCAATATTAAACATTATGCTCTCTTGGCGTCTTCATACGGTGTATTGGGCAAAAGGTTGAAGGTTCCAATCCACAGCTGACAATATCAAACAAATCAGCATGCATGTAGATTCATCATCAGAAACCTGCTCACATCATCACTTTCTGATTGCGTCTTCAATTTCTCTATACATGGATTCCCCCTAAGAATGAGAATCCTCTCTGTGCGGATAAATATAACTTGATTGGCCCATAAATAGTCAGATGCTCCTGACTACCCCACAAAATCAGCACCAATTGCTGACATCTTCTCTCCTCTCTTTCGTGTTCCAACTACATTCACCTATTCTGGAAGTCCAACGAATAATGGGGTATACATCGAACTCATTTGACAAAAGAACCTCAGGGTGAATATGCTTTGTATCCTCAAATTTGCGCAAGAAGCTGTTCTAGACTCTTTTTTTTAGTCTGGAACAAATGCGGATGAGTCAATGCGGATGGTCCATTCGTGCGATTGAACATACGACTGGTCCAGTCGCACGACTGAACATATGACTAGTCCAGTCGTACGAATGGTCCATTCGGATGGTCCAGTTGTACGAATGCTCCATTCGCATGGTCCAGTCGCATGAACGGGTCTGCACACAGATTTTCAGATCTGCAGCCGCTAGGGCTGCCCAAAACCCTAATCTGACGAATTTTACATTAACCGAGACAAAATAGACATCATCAAATTCGAAGGGGTGATGGCAATGTGGTTTCGAGTGCAAATTTAACATAGAGCTACCACACGTAACACGATCTGAGCAAAACACGAAGTACACAAAGTGGGTTTAACGTCAAGAATCTGAAATAGATCCAGAAATAAAGAGCTCGGGTTGCTAGAATGATTGTTAGATCATTCCAGCAGTAACCGGCTCTGATACTACTTGTTAGGATCTGGTATTTGAACGAAACACCAACTGATTAACGTGTTAACCAAACAAAATAGTGCGGAATCCTATTTGATTGGCGATCCAATCAGTGAGAACGCACGTAGAAACAATAACGTATTGAATCTAACGTCAAGAATCGATTAGGAATCGATCTACAGCGTTCTATGAACTTGGAGTACGAACTTAGAGGCTTCTAGACGGCTAGGGTATGTCTGGAGTCGAACTAGATTGAATGCTTACGTTTTTCCACGAATTATGTGGTATTTATAGGTTAGGGTTGCTCATTCGGGCGACTGAACCATTTGTATGGTTCAGTCGTGCGATTGAGCCATGCGGTTGATCCATTCGCACGACTGAGTGTTCAGTCGTGCGACTGAGCCAATCTCATGTTACAATCATACGACTGATCCAGTCTCCTGGTTCAGTCGTGCGACTGAGTCATTCGCCTGAAGTTGTTCATGCGTATGGTCCATTCGCATGGGAACTTCATATTGCTAAGTTTGAATGTATTCATTAATATAACATTATGTGTATCAATTCAAACAATCACAAACCTATATAATCAAGTCAATATCAACCCCTTAATGAAATATTAAACATTATAAATCACAACCAAACATTCTTATTTCATTAATAACCGAAGCATTACATAAGTGTAAGACATTCAAGACATATTACATTAAGATCAACATCTAGGTACATATGTATCAACAAACTCCCCCTTGGACCTAGATCTATCTAATGTCTTACCTTCTTCATCACCTCTTCATACTTCTTGTACTTCTCCTCTCTTGTGACTCATGCGTGTATCTCAAACGTAAAGCAGAGTCGTATCACATTTTGGAATTGGAGGGCTTGCACAACATCTTGCATGTCATAGAACAGTGGCCACTAGTATAATGTGTATACATCATCAGCAGACAAGTTAGTGAGCCACATCGGGTCAAACACCCTGATGGTATCCATTTTTCCCTCTTTATTCAGAACTATGACCGCCTCCCCTATTCTCCAATCATAGTACCACCATTTAAAGTGTGGAGTGAAGTCCTGTGGCATTTCCCTGAGAGGGATTCTTGACATTGTTCTTGGGGGACTCCACTTCAGCACTATATTGGGCCTACCAGTTATGGGATCAACTTCAGAACGTCTGATATACCTTTTAGGTTGTTGAGGTTTGAAGTTGACCCACCTGGTGTGGTACTCTTTCTTCAGGGCAGCCTCAAACCAACCTGACATTTTCCTCGGGTCAGCATATAGTAACTTAAATTTAGCCAGCTGGTTGAGCTCAAAACCAGGTAGAGTCTTTAGATCATGTGGGAATCTAAAATACTCAATACCCTTCTCCCTCTTTATGGCATAAACGTTAAGATCCTCAAAATGTGCCAACGCAATAATCTTGCCTGACACCTTGTGATGTTTCTTCACTTTGTAGAGCTTGGTGTAGACATTCTGTTTAGGAGCAGCGCGTTGGGCTCGGATTTCCTCGAAACATGCAGCCCATTCAGCCTTTCTGATATCAACATCGGCATTTGAGGCTTGGGCTTGTTCTTCAACCTCTCAGATTCTTGCTCCATCTGATCTAATATCTCGAATGTATCACTGACTAGGGATTCACCCAGATTGGGAACCACATTTCCCTCGTTGTCAGTGTACTCAGGATAATGCTCTACTGTGACGTCCTCGATCTCTATCTCATCAATGTCATTCAACTCATCGTCACTGTCCTTTTCAAAAGTTGGAGCGTCCTTTACAATCTCATCGGAATTGAGCTTGAACATTTCTACCAGTTGCTCATTAGTAAGATCATGAATTATTTCCCCTTCTTTAGGGGTGTAACTCACTGATCTTCTGACAATCCTTTGTAGATCAAGAATCATGGTTAGTTGAGTCTTGATCTGTTAGAGGGGAGCAATATCGTGTTCATCCCTTTGATAATTTGGATCTGCTTGATTTAAACATGTAATACACCAAACATTAGTAAATATTCAAAGCAAAAACTCTTAACATTAAAATAGATATTCATTTCATAAGTTTAATACAAGATTCGAGTACATATGATTTTAATAACATAAATAACTAAGCAATACTCTTATCCTGTATCCTCATCTCTTCTGCTACTGGGACGGATGTAGAGGCACTTTGATCTTGATTCCTTTTGTTCCTCCTTTCGCTTGTAGTTGTGGCACCAGCAGCAGGAAAGTTATCTTCATCATCATCACCATTTGCATCTGTATCACCCTCATGATTGTCACCATCATCATCATCACTTTCATCATCAGTATCATCGTCTTCCTCTTCTTCTCCTATCTTTAAGGACTCGTCTTGAGACCCTTTGAGCTTTAGCTGCAGAGATTTGTTTGCAGCCTCCAACTCCTCAATATTCTTGTCATGCTGCTTCTAGAGCTGAGACATCTGCTGAGCCTGCTGATCAATCAGTCGAGCTTGCCGAGAAAGTTGCTGAGATTGCGCAGTAGTTAGATCCACTAACTGACGAATCTGTGCTGTCTTCTTGTCATCGGCTGCTAACAGACGCATCACCATACGGTTCAGCGCTGATAGCTGTTCCTCTACCCCAATGGGAGGTAGAGGTGATCCTGATGGAAATGGAGAGAAGGAAGATGGTGCAGCAGGATGGCTAGTGGTGGTGGTGACAGTGGTGAAGATTGGAGGTGGTATAGATGTAAGGGGTGGTGATGTAGGTGTGAATGATGTGGTGGTGGATGGAGGGGTGGTAGCGGTGTTAGGAGGAACGGTGGTAGGGATGGTGGCTGTGGTGGTGGCTGTGGTGACAGATGGTATGGCTGTAGATGTGGTAGTGGTGGTGATGAAGGTAAGTCTGCGCTTCTTCTTCTTCATGTCGTGGGGCTGAGCCATCCTCTTCTTCCTCGATCCTCTCGAGGAGGATGCTCCCCCTAGAACACGGCTTGACGGATCTGGAGCATATGTAGGGTCAGCAGCAGTCTTTCCCGATCCACCGGGGCGTTCACCAACCGCCCGGAGCCCATGTTCTGTGGGAACGACTTTACTTCCCACAGTCCGTGTGAGTGGCTCCTCATCTGACTCTTCCTCTTCCTCACCAACATCCTGGTGGAACCCAGCAGACTCTGCTATATCTCCAGTGGGGGCAGATACCGGAGATGTACTATCAGTAGTGGGGCCCCTTGGTCGAGTGGGCATGGTATCTCCAGCATCCCCGCTATCATCATCATCAGAGTCATGCTCTGGGAGCTGTAGCCGCTCATCATCAGAGTCGATGTCTACGTGACGCCACTGACGTCTACCAGGTGCCACGTACCTCTCATTGGCCAGATGGCCTATCAGTCTCTTTACCTGGGGCTTTACCCGCTTACCCTGGTACACTCTCATACGACCCAGAGTCGTATCGTCCATGATCTCTAAAGCCACAGCATCGTGGTGCTCCTTTGGAAGTGATGGCAGCTTCTCATTGAAGATCATCTGCAAGAATCTGGGGTACATGCAAAAACCCTCCATACCCTTTGCCTCCAGATTCTCCACAAGGTAAGAGAAGATCATGCTCGATAAGCTGAAGGGGTGGTTCAGTACCAGTGCCACATAGGCATTCTGAATCTGGTCTGAAAGATCATCAAACCCACCCCTCCTGGAAGCAATGCACTTCAGAATGACATGTGCTAAGTACTTGTACTGGGGACACAGGTTGCTCTTGTTGAGCACACCTGAGTTGATGTCCCCAGCGTACTTAATCCTCAGGAAACATCGTCTCACCATAAGCGGGTGAAGTCTGGTGGGGTGATCAGTATCGTCCCCCAGATCAAGTACTCTCTGAATATCAGCAGCAGTAATCTCAATATCCATGCCACAGATAGAGCTCCGTATGCTATATGGCTTACGTGAACGATCAACAGAAGCATTCTCTCAGAAGGCCTGATGTAAAGACCTGTAGGGAGT
The DNA here is from genome assembly GCA_025215565.1 of Flaveria ramosissima. NCBI lineage: Eukaryota > Viridiplantae > Streptophyta > Magnoliopsida > Asterales > Asteraceae > Flaveria > Flaveria ramosissima. Next base: position 36,763,451 of record CM046030.1, read on the forward strand.
ACATGGAGTAGAGATGGCCTTGTGGATCCTTGATCGCCTGAGAAAAGCAATGATCTCTGTAAACTCGGCACCATTCCGAGTAGTATGGTCTAGATGAGCACATATATTGTGCTTAGGGTTGATAGACCATCTATCAGCCATTGATCTGAAACACAAGACACAAAAACATTAGAAAGTCACATACCACAATTCAGTTCTAAGTATCTTGCTTGAATTCATTCTGATTCATTCATGCGAATGAAACATGCGACTGTGGTCAGTCGGTTGTCCTATCATGCGACTGGACTCATTCGGGTGAATAAACAGGCGACTGAGTTCAATCTATTGGCTGAGCCTGCGACTGGTTCAGTCGGCCGACTGAGCTTATTCGCATAATACATTCGGCCGATTGACCTATTCGCACGGCTCAATCGGTGCGATTGGAGTTCATCAGGACGACCGGTCGCATCACCCCATGTTCGGTCGACTAAGGTTCGAATCTTGACCAATTCATGTAATTAAACGTGGTTTAATGATTCTTTAGACTCGCAATCTCATAACTAATAACCTATTAGACTTTTTTTTAACATGTTGCTTAGTTACAGTAGGTTATTGAGTCATTTAACAGTCCGGTTCTTGTTTCAATCGAACATCACAAATTAGGGCACCGTTTCTTCTGATTTCTGTGAGATTTCATCTTATTATACCTGTATAAGTGCAAGCACACGTCAGAAGATCAAGAAGAATGTATAATCGAGGTCTAACGAAATTTGGGCAGCGTAACGGTACAATGTGCGATATAAGGGCGATTGGGAGTGATGAGGAGAATGCGATCGACTATGGCCCTTTAAATACTAAATCTGAGTTCAATCGGCTGACTGGCCTCATTCGCTAAGTTCATTCGGGCGACTGAAGCTCAGTCGGACGACTGGCTCAGTCGATCACATTCAGTTGGCCGACTGAGGCTCAGTCGGTCGACTAACTCATTCGCACACTCTCATTCGCACATTCAATTGGCCAACTGAAGCTCAGTCGGTCAACTAACTCATTCGCACACTCTCATTCGGTCGAATGGATCAGTCTGATAAGCCATTCGGGTGAATGGTTCATACTCATGTCCATTCGGCTATTTAATGCATGAGCATGATCCATTCCCATGATTGGTCCATACTCATGGTCCAGTCGTGCGAATGGGTCATACTTATGAAATTTTCTGCCTTTATGACAATTTAACATTTAAACCCTTTTTAACTGTTGAAATAACATTATGAACATTTGATCATCTCAGACATGATCATTTTAGCTTGAAAAACTTTTGATCACCTCAGACGTGATCCTTTTAAACACTTTGTCACCTCAGACGTGACCAATTTACCTTTTGAAAACACATGTGGTCACTTCAGACATGACCATTTTAGATGATTTACTCCCTTACTGAATTCCATGATGGAGTCCGATATCAAACAAACTGAATTGACTAAATAAATAGAAAATTAAACTAAAGTACAAAAATTAAACTTGTTTTTGACTTTTTGTGAGGTGTAAATCCTAAGATAGATATCTACTGGATTCAGTTCCGGAATACGCAGCTTCAATTTAGTTGGACCATAACTGGACCAATTCAATTTTGGAATCATACAGGCTAGTCAAATCATTTGGGACATGTTATCAAAACCTTTTGATGCTTACTTCTTGGTGTTCATCCAGAGTTGTTAGCAAATTTAGGAAATCATACTGGTACTATTAGATTCCCACATTGATTTGGACTTTCAAGAATTGTAGCCATGATGATTGTCAGTATATTTGTCCTTTTAAATCCATACACAGACTTTTGACACAGATTGGTGATAGTTTAAGGTTTAATTATTTCAACCAACATTTGTGGATCCCACGCTTATATGGTAATCAACATTCCTCAGGATCTTTTGAGCTGTCTACGGGTATTTTGACAAGAAGAGACTATTCTTAGAGCTTTCAAAGAGAAGCCAATCCTCAGGTCAGTGCCATCGCACATCAGAGAGGCGGCAAACAACAATGAATTCTAGAATATCTAGGTTATGCTTATCCTCAGGTCAGTGCCATCGCACAGCAGAGAGGCACACAACCTATCTTCTTCTTAGAGCATCTTTATTTTTCTTTTGCACATAACGCACCAACAACCTAAGTTATTAGCTTGATAGCATTTGCTTTTCATTTTTTCGTCCTTTGCTCTATTTATGGTCATCCGCTCATATTTGTGGCGTTTATTTGCTCGTTACCCCTTATTGGAATATTGTTGATTGTGTTAACCAGTGATAAGATGGGAGCCCACAGTCAGTTGAACAACTTAGTTTGATCTTGAGATCACCAGTCAGGTCTAATCATCTATTGTGTTGAATCTACCGACATATCATCTGTGGTCTATGCAGGACCGGTTAAGGGCTTAACAATTTACAACACAACAACACAAAGAGGAGATTAACTAAACTTGATCAAACAGTAAACTGGGTTAACCAAGATAATGATACAAAGAACACAAGTAATGATAAAGAGACAGAACAAGAGATTTGGGTTTCAAGGAGGCAGTATATTGCTTTCTCAAGTTCTATTACAAGTGTTACAAAGCATAGAGAAAGATACTAGAACTTGGAATACTTATACTACAACCTACAGCCGGCTATACTTTGAAAGCCAGCTGGATACAATTGACAAGACACAAACAAAATCAATTGTAGAATCAAAAGGCATATCAGCCTTTTGACCTTGTGACTATGACATGCCATAGCTCACATCCTTATCTATTACAAAAAGGATAAAGTACATAAAGTAGAAAGTTACAGACTCAAGACCTCAATGTACAGTTACCAAAAGCATGGACTTTTTCACCAACTCATGTAAGTTGGTGACTTTACAGAGATGCAGCGGAAAGGTGTCCAGCTTTATGGCACAGTACATCAGATAAAGCATGTTACTAAAAGTCTTCGGAAGAAATCTGTCTTCATAGGATGAAGCTTCGGAAGACTTTGTCTCTGAGGCTTCGGAAGACTTCATATTTGGCTTCGGAAGATATTGGTCTTGGCTTCGGAAGATTTTACACTTAGAATATTTCTAGTGTATAGTGTAAAACTTCCGAAGCAATTCTTCTTCAGTACTTAGTGCATTACTTGTAGAGAGACTTTGGATGTTTTGGTTTGCATCAGACTTAAAGGAATCCTTACAAACTCCCCCTAGGCTGATGCTACCAAAACATTTAGAAGATCTTCAGATGTTAGTAGTCTTCAGCACAATCATGACCATACCCTTCTCATTAGATGGTCAGGATCATTCAGACCTTCATAGTATCTTCTCATCTCAAAGAGATCATGCAGAGGTAAGTTGATTATGTCTTGCCATGTATAGACATTCTCAACACCGTGATCTCTGATTACATGCCATCTTTCTGGATTGGTAGAGAAGGTCTAGGATAAGATGGGTGTCTCAGCTGCCAGAGGAGCCACTTGTATTGGAGTTGATTGGGCTGGCTCTTCATGTACTTCCTCTCTTACTCAGCCTGAGGTGTAGAGGTACATGATTTAGGCTTCTTCTTGAAGATCATGTATAGGTTGGACTCACCTTAGTATAGTTTGTTTACTTTACTTGTAATAGGACTTTTGTTAGTTTCCTTTTGTATGTTCTTTGAATTGTGTATTTTTGGCAGTCCAGCGAAACTATGAGCGAATCTGTAAATTCGCTCACAGTTTGCTGTTCTAGTTTACCCGGCGAACTTGTGTTCTGCCGGGCGAAACTGTAGTTTCGGCATGACAGTTTCGCTGGTAGCGGAACTGTCTGCGAAACTACAACTACTATATATACTTTTGTTAATTCTCATTGAAAGGTAAGCTTGCAAAACCCTAATCGTGGATCATTGTTGCAAGTTACCTATTCCAAGCAGTTATTACAAAGAAATATCATTGTGCTTCATGTTATTGATTGTTATTGTTCATTTTGTTATCAAATATGTGTTAGAATTGTATTCTATCTTCTCAATTGTCATTGTTTAGCATGGTTGTTAGATATTGAGCAATTCATCACTTCATTTGCACTGTTTTTCGATCACATGGACCAACAATATGGTATCAGAGCCTTAGTGCTCTTGATTTGTTGAGTTTTTGTGGTTTTGTTCAATATCTAGTCTCAATCAATTTTCATTGGATTATAAGGTGTTTTTGACATGGAAATTGATTGAATTATGCTAGTTTTTGTTTGAGGAAGATTCTACAATCATCAGATCTCAAATTCATTGAGTTTTGGATGATTTCAGATTGATTTTGAGGTGAAAAAGGGTTTTGAGATCGATCAGCGAAATTAGTGTTCTTCCAGCGAAACTGTCATCATCTTTAAGCGAAACTATGAGCTATTTTGCATCAGAAGTTGTTTTCTAGAGATTCTGCGAAACTAATCTCTTGAACAAAAGTTCATCAGTGTTTGTGAACGATCAACAAGCGAAATTGTTGCTGAATTTGTTTTTGAACGAAAGTTCAAGCTTGTTTCGTGCGAAGTTAGCAGCGAAACTAAGCCAGTGGTGTCTTTAGTCTAGCGAAAGTGCTACTGAAATTGCTAGCAAAATTGTCAGCTTCAGCGAAATTGTCAGCGAAAGTAATTCTTCAGCGAAACTGTCATCCAAGTCATCTTTTTCTGCGAAATTGTCAGCGAAATTATCAACTTTTCTGCCGAAACTACAATGTCGAAATTAACTACCCTCACACTTGCTGATCTTGAAAGTGTTGCTCCTAATAGACCTCCAAGACTCATTAATGGAGATAATTTTGAAGATTGGAAGAGATGTCTCAAAGCTTTCTTCTTCTACACTGATCATAACCAATGGGAATCGATTACTTCTGGTCCTCACATACCAACGGTTACTGTTGGTGATATTGTTTCTCAAAACAAGGACCCATCTTCCTATACTGAATGAGATCTAAAATTGATTGATCGTGATCAAAAGGCTTTTGGTGCTCTAACTCTCTGTTTAGCTCCAGACATCTACAACCGTTTTGCAGAGCATAAAAATGCTAAATCTCTTTACGATGCTTTATGTGAATTTTATGATGGTACTGCAGATTTGGTAAAAGAAGAGTATTCAGGCTGAAAAAGAATTCAATTCATTTGTGGGATACAAGAATGAGAGTCTGACAGATCTTACAAACCGTTTCTTAACCGTCTCAAGCACCTTAAAGAAATATGATGAAAGGCTCTCCAATAGTGAACAAGTTAACAGGCTTCTCGATTCTCTTCCACCACAGTGGAGTCTTTAGGTGAGAATGCTTAAACAAGAAAGAGGGTTCAAAGATTACAAGCTGATGGATATCATCAATATGTTGAAATCCTTTGAGTTGGATATGAAAAGAAGGGAATTTAACCAGACTATGATGCCCACATCTGGTTTTTCTCAAAATGCTGCTTTGTTGTCATCCGCTGCAAACTCTCAAATACAAAATCCAATTCAAGGAGGGAGCAATACAAGTAATTTCTCGAGTGGGAACAGTCATGTTGGAAGAGATTTGGGTAATTCTAAGGCCAATGCTGAAACTCCTATTCCATCAGAAACAATGGCTCTTTTTGGAATGTTTGTTCAGAGCTATGAAGCTCTTGTTACTGGAGAACTGAAAGGTAAGGGAATGACTATGGAGGATATGTACCAGGTTGATCCTGATGAACTTGAAGAAACTGATATTCAATGGCAAATGGCAATGTTAACTTTGAGAGCCCGAAGATTTATGGAAAGAACAGGACAAAAAAACTTTGGTCGTCAATCATCTACTTTAAAATTGGGGTTTGATAAGTCAAAATTGAGGTGTTTTAATTGTAAACAATTGGGACATTTCAAAAGTGAATGTCCATTACCAATTGTCACAGATCCTAGTAATTCTGGAGTACCAAGACTGACAGCAGAGAAGGAAAAGAAAGATGTGAATCTAAAAAAGGAGTCTGCTTTGATTTCGAACTTTGATTGGAGTGCCGAGGTTGAGGAAACAAGAACTGAGATCAATCACGTGTTAGTTGCTGAGTTTGTGGAAAGTAATGAAGAGGTAAATGGTGAAGATGGATTTGTGCTGTTCAAGGAATTCAAAAGAGAAAATGAGTCATTTGTAAATGGGAAAGAAGAAAAAGTTGATGGAAATGGGAAAGATGAAACTGCAGGCTTAAGTGAGAAAAGAAGTTCAAGAGATGGGATAGGAAAGGATAAGGATGATGCTGCTACTGTTGAGGAAAAGAAATCAAGTACTCCAGTATGCCTGTGTAACAAAGCTTTAGCTGCTGAAAGGATGGTAATGGGACTTCCATATGAGGTAATACAGGATATGTGCTCACCTGCTTGTAAAATTAGATTATTTGGGATTTATAAGGCTAACCATTTGTTAATTGATGATGAAAAGGATTTAAAGCGAATTAATGATGAACTTAAAATCAATGAATCAAAATATTTTGTGAAATTAAATGAGGCTTTAAAAGAAAATGATCATTTAAAACGAATCGTTTTGGAAAGAAATGTGAGATTAATACTTTGATTGAAAGGGTTGCTCTTGCTGAATTTGAAGCAAGCAAACTTCAGTCAAAGTTAGATAAATGGACTATTTCTGGAATGAAACATGATGATCTTTGTAAATCTCAACGGGGAGCCAGAATTAAAACAGGTTTGGGTTATGAAAATGTAAAGGTTTATCCTCCACCTAGTACATACTGTTATTCTCCTATGCCTGTTCCTCATCCTTCTAATGATTTAATCAACGCAGATACTGACCGTATGTCTGCAGGTTTAGTGGGGAATAACTCTAAGTACATTCGTGAAGACTACGACTATGGACCAAGTGGGCTTGGATGCACTAGTTCTAGTACACCTGAAATTCAGCAGTCTGTTTTAGATCATAAGTCTAGTTTAAATTCTGTTTTTTTTTTCTAGTTCAACTGTAACAGACTTGAATGTCTCATGTTCTCATGATAGTTTTATTCCATCTTGTAATTCAAATCATGGTAGTGATGATTTTTGTTCTCATAATGAATGTAATGCATCTTATCTTTCTCCAAAACCAACTGAGCAAATTAAAACTAATTGTTTCGAAAAGTTCTTTTCTCAACCTATTCCATCTTTCACTCCATTAAATATGACCTCATCTGATGAGCGTATATCTTCTTCATCTGACACTAGTACCAGTGGAACTAGTTTTACTGATATGTCAGATGAATCTTCTTCTAATTTTGTAAATAATAATTCTTGTTCAAATAAACATCAAACTCGTGGGTTGTATGAGACATTCAGTGATATTGATTCTAGTTTGTCTGAATGTGATGAGGAGATTATTATTGATCCTATTTTTACCTCATCACATCACAGACCTAGATTCAAACCTCATTGTTTCAGGTGTGGTCAAGAGGACCATCTTGTAAAAAATTGTCCTTCTTTGATTCAAGGATCCTCTAATAGGAACTGTTTTGGAAATAAACTGACAAAATTGGTTAATAATTTCTTCTGTAAAAAATCTGCTTCTTTAAAAAGCAAAGTTGTTCAATCTTGGGTTCCTATTACTCCTGGCTAATTGATTTGTTAATTCTTTTCAGGAGTCCTCGTCAAAGATTGTAATTAGTTTATGGCATGTTGATAGCGGGTGTTCCAAGCATATGACGGGATAAAGGATTTGTTGACCAACTATCGGATTATAGATGGAGGATATGTAGCTTTTGCTGGTAATAAAAAGGGTAGAAAAATGATTGGACAAGGAGAAGTTACCAATGGTTCTCTCACTTTGAGAAAAGTCAACTATGTTCCCGAATTGGCTTTTAATCTTCTGAGTGTTTCTCAAATCTGCGATAAAGACATTCCTGTTCTATTTAAATCTGATGAATGTCTATTTTTAAAATCAGAGATTGTAATTCCAGATGATTTGATTCTCATGCGTGCTCCAAGAAAGCATGATACGTATCTTCTCGATATGAATTCAAGCGAATCAAAGGCTACTACAACTTGTCTTCTTTCAAAAGCATCAACCTCTGAGTCTCTCTTATGGCATCGTCGTTTAGGCCATGTTAATTTTAAGATAATTAATAAATTAGTAAAGAACAACCTTGTTAAAGGACTTCCTTCAAAAGATTTTTCTGTTAATAAAAAGTGCATGACATGTGCCAAGGTCAAATAACATAAGAAACCTCATAAGTCCAAACTTCTAAATAGCATATCTTGTCCTCTTGAGTTGTTACATACTGATTTATTTGGGCCAATTAGTATTAAATCTATTGCTAAAAAATCATTTTGTCTTGTTGTTACAGATGATTTCTCAAGATATTCATGGGTGAGGTTTCTTGCACACAAAGGCGAGGTTACAGAGGAATTGCAGTGATTAATTCTTTCTATCGAATCAATTAGTAAGAGAAAAGTTATGGGACTGAGAAGTGACAACGACACTGAATTCAAAAATCAGATTCTTGATTCATTTTGTGCTCAAAAGGGGATTGTGAGACAATTTAGTGCTGTGAGAACTCCCCAGCAGAATGGTATTGCAGAACGAAAGAATCGTACTCTTGTTGAAGCAGCTCGTACAATGCTGATAAAATCTTCATTACCCATTATTTTCTAGGCTGAAGCTGTAAATTGTGCTTCATATGTTCTAAACCGGGTGTTGATTGTGAAAGATAAAATGAAGACTCCTTATGAACTTTTTCATAAGAGAAAGCCTCTAATTGATTTCTTTCGACCATTTGGTTGTTCTTGCACTCTTCTGAATACTCAATCTCAAAAGACAAAGTTTGGTGCTGTTTCTGATGAGTATTACTTTGTTGGTTATTCTTCTTCGCAAAAGGCATATAGGGTTTATAACAAAAGAACACGTATCGTTCAAGAGTCGTTCTATGTTGATTGGAAGGAATCTAATCCTTCTGAAGTAAGATCTGAACCAGCATGGTTCTTTGACTCTGATATTGTGTTCAATTCGTTCAATCTGCCAGTTTTTGATAATGATACGTCCATTCCAAATACTCAAACAAGTATTATTTCATCATCTTCATCGTTTGTTCCATCCAACTCATTAGTAAATGATGCTGTTTCAACTGATGTTAGTTCTTCGTCTCCAATGACTGATCCGGCACCATTATCTGATTCTTTACCTAATACATCTTCTCCTTTACCTGATCCAACACCTATCATCGATTCACCTTCATCTAATCTTTCACCAGCTATGGGCGATACTGTGACAACCGACCTCCAGGTTGTTATCCTAACCCTAAATTACTTGCATCATTATCCATCTTATGAGTGCTAATAATTGAAACTATTCAACCCTACCATGAAATTGGAAACAATTCTTACTACTTGATTCAAATTATGGTTTCATGTGATTTTTATTATTGACTTTTAGCTAATTTAGGTTTCTACCTTTTTAAAAATTAGTGTTCCGGGAATGTTGACTAGTCACCCTTACAAAATTAATTTCAAGAGAAGGCAATTAAAATGTGAGCATACACACTCACACTTATATAATTTTCGGCCATGCATGCATGGACATGCATTAGATACCTCAATTCACCATCCACTAAACAATACATTATACCCAATACTACAAAACTACACTACATAATAACAATTTATAATTAAAAATTAAATCAAATACCCTCCCACTACACTCCAAAAATCGGCCGCCCTCTCCCTCCACTCCTCTTCTCTCTACACCACCACCACACTCACCACTTACATTACATGCAAGTCTCTCTCCCTCTCTCCCTCTTATTCGAAATATTCAGCTGAAACAAACACACACACACCACAATTCTCTCAAAGAAATTCTCTCTAAGTCAAGCACAAGAAATCGTGAAGAACACCACCAAGCAACAATCGGCCAAGTGCAAACCGCAAGGAGGTGGCCTAGTTCGCGAGTTTTGGACTCTCACCCGCACTTGTTCAACTTTTCCAGCCTTGGTTCGAGCTTCTACAGCCAAGTCCAAGGAGTTTCTAGCCATCCACGACCATCAACACCTTCTAAACCGTGAGTTACATCAAGTGTAAGCTCATGTTGTCGGTTTTGGACATTTCACTTGTTTTCTTCATTTTTCACCTAAAAACCTTGCTTTTTCCTTGTTGTAGCAGAAACTTCTCACCATCACTTTGTTCTTAGGAGTTCCCAACGTTCTTGTAGGTAAATCTCATGTTATCTTAGTCATTCTTGAGGTTGAAACCGATTTCCACCATGAAAACCTTCTTTTTGGGTGTTTTGGTATCATCTAACTTGTGAAAGTTGCAACTCTTGTAAACCAAACTTGTGACCTGCAATTTTATGACTTAATGGACTCCCAAGAACCTGTTTTAAAAGTTCCAAAAGGCTACATACTCGAACCCATGGTTATTACATGGATTACACCTTGAAACCCTTCTTTCTACATGTAACAACACCCTTTAAGCATTTGTTTGAAAAACCCTTTCAACCAAGACTCATAACTTACTCATGAATGACTTAATGACACCTTAATAATCTGTTTATAAAGTTAAATGAAGTGTTGGTAATGTTTAAACTCAAGTTAAGATGATTTACACAAGTGTTATGGTCGGTTATGACATTTTCTATATATTTGAAGCATATGGATGTGTAGAACAACTAGGCAACTCTTTGAGACTGAAATTTCAGTAGGTTTTGATGAATATTAAAAGTGTTAGTAATGTTTAATCTCTGGAATAAAGCACATGTTGAGATTTGCCCTCTTTTACGCACTTTCGGGACCCGAAAACATGGTAAAATGACTTTAAAAATAGTAAGAATATGAATTTAACACTCTTGAAAAGTATTCCAGACTTAAATATGATAAATAAAGTGTTCTGGAGTCAATGGATAATTTAAATGGTCAAAGAAACAAATAAATGACGTTTTAACCAAAAACGGGTACAAACCGAGCATCGTTTTTGAGAAAAATCCATAAAAATGGAGTTCAAAGCTAAGATTTATAAAAATCATATGATTTCAGTAAGTTAAGTAATAAAAGACTTAAAGGATTTGAAAAATTGGTCAAACAAGCTTTAAATGGTCAAACACGGTCAAAACCGCGTTTTAACGGGTCAAACGTAAAAACGAGATTTTCAACTATAAAAGGCCAATTTTCACAATTTAAGGACTTAAAAATTTATAAAGATACCTTTTATAAAATACCTACTGGTCCAAGATTCAAATATATGAAAACCCCAATTTACGGTTAAAACTCTCCGGCTTTTACCGTAACCGGGAGCGTTAAAACGCACAGTTTTTAAATCGGACCCGTAAACTAAAATTTTGAAACACTTACTCTATAATAAGTACAATATTACTCTAAGAATCTGATTTTTGGTCTTAAATGTCATAAAGGGCAAGAAACCAAACTTGAGGGTAGAAACTGTCAATTTTGAAACTTGAGGGACCAAACTGTAAAATTTTTCCAAACCTTATAACCGACTTCCAGGAAGCTAATAATCACTTGAACAACAAAATTTCCTTAATATACTTAACCTAATGAAGTAAAAATTTCAATTTTCATGAAGACGCCTTGACCTGCCATAAAAGAAAACTTTTTATACAAACCTTCACGAAACCAAAGCTTTACTCAATAGCTAAACTCTTGACACCATTGTTGTACCTTTAATGAGTTTAGGGCAGTAGCTTATTACTTAATATGTACATGTTAGGGTGCTAGACTTGAGACACTTCCCGGCACACCAAGAGACATTTGACTTGAAACCTAAGGTGAGTTCTAGAGATTCCCCTTTTTACTATTGTTTTGGGGTGAAACATGCTCTACTTTTTATGAACTATAATTGTGCTTTACTTGATGATTGTATGTGAGATTTGTGGTTACCTGTTGATTCTTATATCATGATCATTAATTCTTTCGTGAACCGCTTGTTTTATATGGATAGATCTATTTGGGGAATCCCCCACACACAGTGGCTTCCGTTCCAGTAAGGTTACCCTACTGAGATCCTAAGGGGTCGTTTGTGGCATGTAACAGGTTTTGTTAAGATACTATGGTGAACCATCCGGGTAGGTAGGGTTCACTGGTTTGGGGCTCAGTTCTTCCTTCGGGAATATCCGGTTAAAACAACTTTAGAAGAGGCCAACCGGGACTGAGTGCAGGGTTGAGTATGATTTTTCCCACGATGTTTAAACAATGATTATTTCCTTTTAATCAAAGAAGGATTTGTTAAGTCCTTTTGTTTTTAAACTTTAAGCACTTGAATTCACCAACTTTTTAGTTGACACAATTTTCTTTTGAGCATGTTTCAGGTAATGTATGAAGAGATCCTAGCTGTTGTGAAGACCTAGACTTATCCCCGTGACATGGCATTGGCATATTTTCCTTGATGAATCATTTGAACAATATTATATTTGTGTTGAACAAGTACAATTTATTTTTATGGATGATTGTAAAACTGATTTGGGGGCTTGATTTGTTTCTAGCCCCGTTATCTTTTTAAAAACATTAATGCCATGTGATATTCTCTCCTTTGAGCTCTTGTAATGGTTTGTTTCCGCTGCCATATGTTGTTGCTAGTCTGTAACGTCCCACCCTACCTGGGCCCGGGGTGTGACAGATTGGTATCAGAGCCAAAGGTTGTAGAGAAATCGGGAATACCATAGTAGACCCTAGGCTACAACCCTGATACCCTAGGACTGTCCTTGTGGGAAGTGTTGGGATGATCGGGTTGGGTAAATTGATGATTACACTTGATCAACGTAATCTTGAATTTACCGGACGCGTAATTTCCATCACTGATCTTTAGGTTATGGTTGGATTTTTTTTTCTGATTTATATTGATGATTTTGAAACTAAATTTCAAAAAGGGGATTTAAATGATTTTTATGATGAACTATGTTATCCGATACTACTAGAAAAGACTATTGATTTGGGCAAAACAGACAGCTATATGTTGGAATAACACATACTATTGCCATCACTACTATTATTAGTACTATTATTATAATCATGAGCTATGAGAAACCAAATTACTCATGATGTATTTCTTACAGGACAACGTCTATGGCTGATAAAGGAAAGGCGCCTGCTCACCCCGACACTGAGACCACTCCTACCAGAAACCTGAGGAGAAAGAAGCCCCAGACAGAGTATGAAGCCTACCTCCGGAGATACGGACATTCTCCTCAGACAGGATGGATATCCGTCACGTCCGAAGACACTGAGGCTTCCGAGGACTCTTCCTCCACATCACCTTCCCGAAGCCGAACGCGTTCCCATTCTCCTCAAGTAGCTGCTCCGACCCTCTCACCCATTCCACCTATTGGGAATAGGGGTGCGCGTACTGTCACCCGACCTCGCAAAAGCGTTAGGCCAGGATCCTCCGTATCCTTTAGGATGCCTCCTCCTCCTCCCCCGCCTGTTAGGATTCCGACTTCGGTACCTCCACTGTTCGACCCACGTGACGAACGCCTGATGCCGCCGAGACATAGTATGTATGACGGCCTAGCGTACTGGCTGGTGATAGGTACTCCCAGTCGAGTCGCCGGGCAAGTGATGTAGGACCCTCTGATGCGACATTGGATGAGATTTTGAGGACTGTTCGCCGTCATGAGTTGACTGTTCAGCATGCCACTCGAACTTCCCAGTCTGCTTAATTCCAGGCTATGATGGCTACGCAAGGAGTGAAGCGTTTGGAGCAGGAGCAGAGGAAGAAGAGTACAGGATGTTTCGGATGGCTGAAGAAAAAGTGGATGTGAGAGTAGGAGTACTCAGCGGGATTATCTGTCTCTAGACAGTAGAAGGAAACTATTTGAATTATTATTCGTTACTATTATTTTATTATCATGGGGGTGATGGCACCTTCCAAAATTAATAGGAAGAAGAGTACAGGATGCTTTCTTTTGAACAGCGAAACTATTTTTTACAGTGAAACTATGTTTTTACTTGCCGAAATTAATAGCGAATCTTCTTTAATCTATCTTCGCCTTGTCGAAACTGTCTTTTGTTCAGCGAAAATAACATGTTATTATGAGCGAAACTATTGTTTCGCTTGCCGAAACTGTTAGTTTTCATTGTCGAAACTGTTTTTTTTCAGCGAAACTAACATGTTTTAATGAGCGAAACTATTGTTTCGCTTGCCGAAACTGTTAGTTTTCACTGTTTTAGTATTATTTTCTTCTTTTCTTAATTTCTCATTCAACTTATCTGATTTCTTCATCAGGTTATCATGGCTAATCTCAAATTTGATGAGTGGAATAATATCACAGCCATTTTAGATGATACTCACCCTAAGGCAGCTGGATTTAGAGATTGTATCAGATGGCTTCAAAGATCACCTATAGCTTATGCCATATCTCATTTGCCTACCATTTATGATCTTCATATTAGAGATTTTTGGCGATCTGCAGAGTATGATACTTGAGGAGATGTACAGCGGATCACTGCCAAAGTTGATGATCACGAAGTGACGATCACTGCTGAAACTGTCTCGAGGATTCTAAGACTTGAAGAAGATTCAGGAGATGAAGTGGCTATGACAGATTCTGAGGTGTTTCAAGCCTTTAGAAGTATGGGATATGAGGGACCAGCCTTTGGTTCGAGGAAGGAGATCAAGAAGTCATTCTTATCTAAAGAATGGAGATACATTGCTCATGTTTTTATCATGTGTCTTGATCACCGTAAAAGTGGATCCGATGGTCTTAATATTGATTGGGCTAAGGCAATGGTGTTGTTTTGTAAAGGGGAGAAGGCCAATATTGCTAGATTGATTTTTGCGTGCATGGCGGAGAATGTGATGGCCTTAAAGAAAGACAAATGGCTGTTGTACCCTCGTTTTCTTCAGATGATTTTTGATGATCTTATACCTGATGTTTCAAAACATGGAGAGATTAAGAGACTGGTACAGATGAATCCCCGTATCTTTGCTGACTGCTGTGCCATTCGCCACGACTTTAGTGGTAAGATCACCCATCTTTGGGAAAACATGTATCCTCCAGAACGCTGGAACTATATTAGACGGGTGGATGAGTCAGAGAATAAAAGAGCTGAAGAAACAAGAGTACAACAAGCTGATGCTACAAAGAAAAGGAAGAGATATGCCAAAGAAAAAGATTATGATTTTGAGGAGGATATTGCTGCACAAGCTGAGGAAGTTAGAGTTGAAAAAGAAAGGAGGTCTAAGAAGAAAACTGATTTTGCTGAGCCTGAGCGACGAACCAAGCATAGACATGAAGGATTTACAACTAGAAGAGAGGCTAGTGAAAATCTTGATGAGGATATGATACACAACTTGAATACTTCGTTGGCTAATGAACTGAGTATGATAAAGACTAAACTTACAAATCAGGAAATCAGAGAAAGACAGAAAGATGAAGTGATTGAAGGAATGCAGAGGATGTTAGTTGATCAAAACAAACTGGTTAAGAAGTTGTTTGAGGAGATTACACAGCTGAAAGTTGCAGCCGGCCTACCTAATCAACTGACTCAATCTGAGTTAGATGATTTGACTGATACATCAAAGTACTCATTTCTGAATGTGGGTACTTCATCTAAGGTAGGAGAGGGCACTTCTGGAGCAGTATCTACCGGTGGAGGAGAGCAGGAAACTCCAGGAGAGGATGTTGGAAGAAATGATGAGGAGGATATTATAGAGGCTGGGTTTGTAAACATGCAATTTGACTTTGAAAAAGATCTGGTTGGAGAAGAAGTTGTTGTTACAGCTACTACTGAAGGAGTACCTGATAAAGGCAAATGGTTGGTTGATGAAGAAGAGGAAGATGAACAGCTCATAGACTATGATTCAGAACTTGAGTTTTATGAAGTTGATGAGCGACCATTGATCTATGTTGCTAAAAAGGGAGAGGATGATGCAGATGTTTTTGAAATGGATAAAAATGATTGGTTGGTGAAAGAGAAGGAGGTGGAAGAAATCACTCCTTTGTTCCAACACTTGGAGGGATTAAGCAGGAAGGAAGCTGATAAGAAAATTATAAGCTGGTGTTACAATCCAAGCTTAAAGATGTTTATGATCAAGAGGCGGGGAGGAAATATCAGTTATATGCTTAAGAGGAAGGCTTTTAAGACCTTGCCTAAATGGGATTTAAGACGTTTGGCAACTCTACCTCTGATCAATGCTCATCTAAGTGAAAGAGCCTCATTTCTTGAGAAGGAGATAAAAAATGGACTTAATGATAATTTTGAGTCTTTTGGGTATATGAAAGCTGAAAGAAAGAGATCAAAGAAGGATAAAGACTGGGAGATAGGAAAGGGAAGGATTGTACTAAGAGTTAAACCTCCAAAGACTGTAAATCGGGTAAGATTGGCTGATCCTCTTCCCCAACAACTACAGGACTTTGAGAAATGGTTTTATGACAATAATACTGGAGAGGCTGTGATCAGAGTTAAACATGGAAAGGAGTTTAGAGTATTTGATCCCATGGAGTTGTTTAGTTTTTGTGATGAAGATCTTTGGTACTATGTGAAAATCACATTAAAGATGGGGCTGTAGAGGAAACTAGAAAAGAAGCTAGTTTGTTCATGAATGTTGCCAACAAGATCAGGGGAGTGAGGTCGGAGGTCAAGAAGTTAGCTGAAAGGGTGAGAGCTCAGGATGAGTTTAATATGGATGTTCAAGATCTGACCAGGCAGTTTGCAAAGGCTAGTGGTCATTCTGAAGAAGCTAGTGATGCAGGAAAGGACCATGGAGGATCATTGCTGAAGCTTCTGAGGATGTTGCTGCAGGAGGTGATGAAGACAGATCAATGGCAGCAGAGGAAACTGGAGCTGACAAGTCAAATCAAGAAGAATGAAGATGGTGAGATCCAACCTAGGGGGAGTATTGAAGATCATGTATAGGTTGGACTCACCTTAGTATAGTTTGTTTACTTTACTTGTAATAGGACTTTTGTTAGTTTCCTTTTGTATGTTCTTTGAATTGTGTATTTTTTGGCAGTCCAGCGAAACTATGAGCGAAACTGTAAATTCGCTCACAGTTTGCTGTTCTAGTTTACCCGGCGAACTTGTGTTCTGCCGGGCGAAACTGTAGTTTCGGCATGACAGTTTCGCTGGTAGTGAAACTGTTTGCGAAACTACAACTGCTATATATACTTTTGTTAACTCTCATTGAAAGGTAAGCTTGCAAAACCCTAATCATGGATCATTGTTGCAAGTTACCTATTCCAAGCAGTTATTACACAGAAATATCATTGTGCTTCATGTTATTGATTGTTTTTGTTCATTTTGTTATCAAATATGTGTTAGAATTGTATTCTATCTTCTCAATTGTCATTGTTTAGCATGGTTCTTCATTTGCACTGTTTTTCGATCACATGGACCAACACTTCTTCTTAGACTTTGGTTTAGAAGCCATCCTCTTCTTCCTCTGAGATGACTTTAACTGAGAAGACTGGTCTGCAGCACCTTGTTGATCATCCTTGTCTTTCTCAGTTGGGTGTTCCTCCCTCAAAGTTTTCAGAAGGAGAGGAGTTGACCCTGCCTTGTTGATCATGAAGAGACGCTTGCTGAGGCTCAGCAGGAGGTCCGGTTGAGTTGTCTCAGGTTGTTCAAACTTAACCTCCACTTCAGGTGGGACTTGACTTGGAAGAGAGTGTAAGTCAATCATTTCAGCACTCTTAATCTTCTGCTTGATTACCCTTATATGCTCATCCATTGTGGATAGAGACATAGGGCCAAGTCTCCTTCCAAACCATATAGCTTCAAGAAGCTCATCATCCTTTGTCTATCAGCAGACTTCTTCATACTCTTTTGGATGATGGCCCTTGACTTTGCAGCTTCTTCCCTTAGCTTCTTTTTAGTTGTCTTTCTCTCATTGACTAATTCAAGCTCAAGTTGTTTTAAGTACTCAAACTCAACAAAGTCATAGGACAAGGGAAGAAGTGCATCTGCCTGTTAGAAGCTTGTGGCACTTAGGTAGTTGATCATTTTGATCCTATCTTCTTTTTTGTCTACCTGAGTTTCTTGTTGAACCACATCTTCTTGTACAGTGCTTTCTTGAACTGGGGAGCGAGTGGGAGCATGCTTGTAGAGTCTTTTCTGTCTCTTCTCTCCTTTGAATTGAAGAAGTAACCTTGCATCCTCTTTTCTTTCATCTCTCTTGACACTTCCATGTCAGCCAGTTCATTTAGTTGTTCTAAGGGGAGAGAAATGATTTCATCAATGTCATAGTTCCTGGTCTGCAGATAAGTAATCCTGACTGCCCTCAACTCATCATCTTGAGTATTTGGTCTGGGGGCAGCCCTGATTGCAGCTTGCATAAAGCCTGAAACCCACAGGAACTTTCTCCCCTTAGCTTCCTTTTCCTCTCTCTCTCTTCCTCCTCAATTTCCTCAGGAGTCAAAATCCTTTTCCCTTTGTCACCCACAGACCTTTGTGACTCAAGGTGGATAGAGGTTTGGCCTTCATTGCTTGGTGTAGCATCCATGCTCTGGCCAGAGAGAGGCTGAGAAACACCTTCACCAGCAGGTGTCTCAGAGGGAGTGTAAATCTCTGCAGCAGTTGATGATGATGAGACAGGGGTCTCAGGTTCTGCCACTGGGCGTTCAGTCAAGGTTTCCCCTATGAAACTAATCTTAGGGTCCACCTCAATATCCAGTTGACCGATGACATTGCCTGATTGCCTAAGTCTCCTTCTTAAGCTGAACTCTGCAATGATCTTGTCTTGGATTCTTTGAGCCAATCTGTCAGCCTGTCTTGAGTTGCTTGGATTGACAAGTGGCATATTGACTAGATCCAAACTTTCATAGAAGTTCAAGCTTTGAAAGTCAAATACTTCTTGTTGCCCTTGAACTCTGTGATGAATAAGGGCTCTTCTATCAGCATCATACCTCCACCTTATGATGTAGTTTGAAGTTCCTTGAGGTGGGGATGACACAGCCGTTGGTATACCTTCCTCAAAGAGACTCCTGATGATAGAGTCTATAGAATCCACATTACTGTGAACTTGAGGAAGTTGCTGAGAATGCACAATTGCAAGTGAGGATGGTGAGTCCTCTATGTCCATTCTCTGTGAAGAACTCCCAGGTTCTGTGGCTGCAATAACTTTCTCCCCCATTTTGGTAGCATCACCCACTTGCATAGGTGAGCTGGAGGATAAATCAATCACATCAAAAGGTTCTTGTGTTCCTGGTTGAACTCTTCTTAAAGGTCTCCCAGCTAGTTTTTCCTTAAGATATGAAATCTGAAGTTGCTGATCATTGACCCTGTTTTGTAAGGTAGTCACCTGAGATTCAAGATGACTGACCTTAGAGACTAAATAGAGCATGTTTTTGACAGTTTTTGCACCTTTAGTCTCAAATTCCCCTCTTCTTCATCAGAAGAATCATGGGGGATGAGATGATTGGACCAAAGTCCTCTCTCTCACTACCAGTTGAGGTTCTTGGCTGCTGGTTTTCCTCTGCTCACTAGCAATCTCAGTTCAGATGTCAGTGGGTTGAGTTGCCATGGTTGAGGTCTTAATGATGTAATCACTTGCAGAAGTGAGAGCCTCTTCCATATGGACATCCTAAACAGGTTCAGAAGTGTCCACCTCAGTTATAGGTGACTGATGTTGGCTAGACTGAGGAGACTCAGAGATACTCATCTCTCTTTGAGTAAGGGAAGAGAAGAGAGACTCATGGTACTCACTGAATCCTAAGTCTTCATCAGTATAGAAGGATAGGTTGGGAATAGGTTGATTTAGATCTAAAGGTTGGGGATGGTAACTGTCACCTGAAGGTTATTCACTTGAGTGTTGAGACTCAGAATGAAGGCTTAAGGCTGTTGGGCTTGTGAGCTCATCAGGGTGAGCATGAGGAACCTCAGCCCTGATAGTTGAAGAGATGGGAGTGGTTTGCTCCTCAGGGTAAGTGGGAGCTCTAGTGTCCACTTCCTTCTGTAAAGGTGAGTATATGGGAACCTGCACAGACTCAATAGCTTGAGCAGGGGTTCGTTTGGATTTTCTTTGGTAGGTGAGGGTTATTTGAGGTCTTTTTAGTGGTAAAGAAGTAGAAGGTGTGGGTTCAACATTAGCTTGTGTTGCTAGGTTGTCACCTTGAGCAATGAGCTCTAACATTTTGGGGACAAGGGCTGTTTCTACCCCTGAGAAACCTACAGTTGGCTTCTTCATGATTTTAAAGATGTCGGGCTTCATCTGTCCCAATTTAAGAATATTACATGTTTCCTTCAACTGTGAGCCCAGTTCACAGTTGAGAATGTGTTGAACATATCTAGGAAACATGTAATACTCTAAGGAGTCCAAGTTTGCAAGTAAATTGGTATAAACAAATTGTGAGTACCTGAACTTGACCCCTTGAACCATTCCATGCACTATGAAGGAGAGATCCACAGGAATCTGGTCCCACCCTCCATGCTTGTTTGACAAGCTGTGGATAACCACATGGAGTGGGTATTTCCACTGGGATGAGACCTTCCCTTTTCTGAAGGTCTTTACAGAGAAATCTCCCTCATAGCCCATCTGCTCAAAGGAATGATTGACAGCTTCCTTTGGGAAGGACAACTCACCTTCTTCATCATCCAGCTTCAAATGAGAGTTGATGATGGCCAGAGTGATGAAGATTGTCCTCCCTTGCACTGTGGCAGACAGTGCCTTCTCCCCATCCATAATGACCTCTTAGCAGGTCTTCCAGAGTTCAAGCAGATAATCCTCATACAGAGTAGGATCAATGGTTAGGGAGGTGAAATAGTTTGATAGAGTTAAGAATTGGCAAATCTCTGAGAAACTTTCATCTTTCTCAGAGCTTAACAAAGCAACCTGGTTGTGTTGCCTGTGAAGTTGCATGGAGAAATCTGGGTTGTTTGTGCGGTTAAGGTTGGCCATTTGAGAAGCTTAAGGTTGAAGCAAAGGCGGTTTTGGGAATTAGGTTTGAGGAATAGTAGAATTGAAGAAGATAGTGAGAAAGAGGGGGAACCGTTGGGTATTTATGTGAAAAGGGATTTGAACCAAAGTTAATGAAAGAGGATAAACTTTGAAAATCCAAAAGTTGGTCCCACCTCTGAAAAAGTAGTTTACTTTTGCTCAAAAAGTAGTTTTCTTAGAATTTGAAAAGCTTCCGAAGGTAAATTATCTTCGGAAGTTTTAATGAAAAAGCTTCCGAAGCTAAAATGACTTTCGAAGATTTTCCTGAGAGTTTTGAAAATTTTGCTTTGGAAGAGAAATAAACACTTGAATGCTTTGTATATGAAACAACAAAGCTTCGGAGAGTTAATTTTGCTTCGGAAGGAAAAAGTCCTTAAAAATAAATAAGTGTATGAGACATGAATTTAAGCTTCGGAAGATAGATTTAGACTTCTTCCGAAGGTAAAATTTCTTAGACAGTTATTTATTTTGAAGACATGATTTTCTTCTGAAGGTAAAAGTATATATCTTCCGAAGGATCAGAAAATTTCCAAGAATTTAAGGAAAGTCTTCAAAAAGGATTTATATCCAAAGAAAACATGAGCTTATGAAAGTGATGAACTAGACAACTTAGGACACACATATTTTAAGAAAAATTAGAATTAGTTTTAAGAAAAGATCTACTCAAAGTTAATCATCCCAATAGCTGATATTAGATATTTAAATCTCTGTTCATCAAAAGCTTTTGTAAACAGATCAGCATATTGTTCATCTGTATGAACTTTGACTAGTTTAATTAATCCCTTTTCATAGGTATCTCCTGTTAAATGATACCTGATATTGATGTGTTTGGTCCTTGAGTGCTGCACAGGATTCTCAGTGATAGAGATAGCACTATTTTTGTCTATGTGGATAGGAGTCTCCTTGAAGTTAAATCCATAGTCCAGCATCTGTTTTGAATCAAAGCACTTGAGCACAACAACTTGCAGCAGCAATGTATTCAGCCTCAGCAGTTGATGCAGACACACAGGATTGTTTCTTGCATTGCCATGAGACAACCCTTCCACCAAGGAATTGACATCCCCAGATGTAGACTTTGCGGTCATGTTGCAACCACCATAATCAC
This sequence comes from Flaveria ramosissima, assembly GCA_025215565.1. NCBI lineage: Eukaryota > Viridiplantae > Streptophyta > Magnoliopsida > Asterales > Asteraceae > Flaveria > Flaveria ramosissima. The sequence continues at coordinate 36,785,347 of CM046030.1, forward strand.
TATCTGTATAAGCATACAGATTGAAGTCAGAATTCTTTGGATACCATAAACCAAGTGTTGAGACACCTTTGAGGTATCTTAAAATCCTTTTGACAGTGATTAGGTGAGACATCTTAGGGTTGGCTTGATATCTTGCACAAATACATGTAGCAAACATGATATCAGGCCTGCTAGCTGTAAGATACATAAGAGACTCAATCATAGCCCTGTATAAATGTTCATCTACACACTCCCCCTCAAGATCAGGTCCAAGGGAGTGGTTTCTGGCTATGGGTGTCTAACAATCTTACATTCAGTCATGTTGAACCTCTTGAGTATGTCTTGAACATACTTTGACTGACTTATGAAGATACCATCTTCAACTTGCTTCACTTGAATTCCCAAAAAGAATTGAGTTCTCCCATTGCACTCATTTCAAATCTGTCTTTCATCAGCTTCTCAAAGTCTTTACAGAGCTTTGGATTAGTTGAACCAAAGATGATGTCATCTACATACACTTGAACTAGCAATATGTCATTTCCCTTTCCTTTGATGAAGAGAGTTCCATCTATAGTACCTCTCCTATATCCATGTTTGCAAAGATACTCAGACAATGTCTCATACCACTTCCTGGGTGCCTGATGCAGTCCATAAAGAGCTCTATCAAGCTTGCAGACATAATCAGGATGATCAGGGTCTACAAAACCAGGTGGATGTTTGACATAGACCTCTTTATCAATCACTCCATACAGAAAAGCACACTTTACATCAAGTTGAAAGAGCTTGATGTTCTTGGATGCAACAAATGCCAGGAATATCCTAACAACTTCTAATCTTGCTACATGAGCAAAGACATCAGTGTAGTCAATCCCTTCTTCTTGTGTGTATCCTTGAACAACTAGTCTTGCCTTGTTTTTGATAATAATGCCTCTATCATCCTTCTTATTCCTAAAACCCATTTGGTTCCAATGGTAGTCTTTCCATGAGGAAGAGGACAAAGGTTCCAAACTTTCTGCCTTTTGAATTAAAGCAACTCTTGTTGCATAGCTTCAACCCAACTTCCATCCTTTAGAGCTTCATCAACTTTCTTTGGCTCTATCTGGGATAAGAAACAAGAGTGAAGACAAACATTTGCTTCATGGGTTTGTCCTCTTGTTCTTACCCCTGTAACAACATCTCCAATGATGTTTGTGGTGGGGTGAGACTTGTGGATCCTTAGCTGAGGGATCACGGCACGTTGCTGAGAAAGATCCAAATTTGAGAAATTTAGATCTGGCATAGATGATTCACCCTCCACTGCACCACACTTATCAAGATTAACTTGATCCAATGAGTGTGTGACATCATTGATGTTGTCATCTATGGTGTGGTTATTAGCATCAAGGAATTCCAGATCACTTTCACCATCACCATTGTTGTCTTCCACAATTGAGGTATCTTTATCTGGTTGTGGAGCCTCTGAGCTGGAATTTGAAGGCACACCAGATGTATCAGCTGAATTTGTCATTGTAGTACTGATAGAAACCTCATTTGCTGAAGTAGTTCCAACTGGAGCTGAAGATGTATGAGTTGAGGGTCTTCCTAGCTCAAATCTTGGATCAGGGTCACCTGTATTTAAATTTTCTGCAGATCCTGAAACATTCTCACAAGATTTGTTAAAACAGTTGGTAACAAATCAAGATCAAATAGCCAATCAGGACCAGAACCAGCCACACAGGGTGTGTGTTCATTGAAAGTCACATTGGCTGACTCCTCAACAATTCTAGTTCTGAGATTGTATACTCTATAAGCCTTGGCTTGGGAAGTGTATCCAATAAAGTGTCCATCATCTGATTTCTCAGCAAACTTGGCAATTTGATCCTTGGTATTTAAGATGGTGCAGGGACATCCAAATGACCTGAGAAAACCAATGAAAGGTTTTCTCTTGTGCCAAAGTTCATAAGGAGTCTTACCATGTGTCTTAACTACTAAAACTCTATTTTGCACATAGCAAGCAGTATTTACTGCCTCTGCCCAGAAGGTGATGGGTAGTTTACAATCAGACAACATAGTTCTTGCAGCTTCAATTTGTGTCATGTTTCTCCTCTCAGCAACTCCATTTTGCTGACGAGTCCTGGGAGCACTATATTGTCTTGTAATACCTTTTTCATCACAAAATGTATCAAGGATTTGATTCTTGAATTCAGTTCCTTGATCACATATTATTGTTTTGACCTTGTGATCACTTTGATTCTCAATTTTTAAGATGAAATTCTTCAGAATCTCAGGGGTTTCATCCTTAGTTCTAAGAAAGAAAACCCAAGTGAATCTTGTAAAATCATCTGTGATCACCAAACAATAAGAGGTCCTTCCTAGACTCATTACACAGGTAGGGCCAAAGAGATCCATATGTAATAAGTGTAGGGGAATAGTGATAGAGTTCTTTTCCTTAGGCTTGTGAGATACCTTATGTTGCTTCCCTTTCAAGCATGCAACATAATGATCATAACTTGTAAACTCTTTCTTTGGCATTCCAGTTACCAAATCATGTTTAATTAGTTTATTCATGTTCTTAAAGTTTACATGGCACATTCTTTTATGCCATAGGAAAGACTCATCACTATTTGCTTTTGATAGAAAGCATGAAACTTATCCAGAGGGAGATGTTTCTTGCAAATCCATCTTGTACATGTTCCCTTTCCTGGGGCTCTAAGCAGAATGTGCTCATGAGGAATGACCACTCCAGGCTTGAGAACAATGCACTCATGCTCAGTAAAGAGCATGTTATGACTCTGATCACAAAATTAGGATACACTCAGAAGATTGTACCCAAGCTCCTTGACAAAGTTTATCTTTTCAATGCTGAGCTTACCATTTGTGACCTTGCCCCTTCCAGAAATATAACCACCTTCATCTCCTCTAAAAGCAACTGGTCCTCCATCAATTCTCTCAAAGTTATGGAGTAGTGACCTATTGCCTGTCATGTGCCTGGAAAAAGCCACTATTAATGATCCAGACATTCCTGTTTGTCTTGAGTTGTTCCTGCACAAAGAAAATGATTAGTTACATTTGGAAACCCAAGCGTTACTTGTCTTGGGCTCACTAAATATAATAGAAGGTAATGCAATAGTAATAGATCCTACGGTTGTGCTAGAGGGATCTTCAGCTGTTGTTGATGGAGAAACTTTAGTCACTTGGTCTTTATTAGACATCCACACCACCTTTGGAGTCTTGGACTTGACCTTAAAAACCTTGGAAGCTTTTGGGACTTCACAAGTTTTGATGACTGAACCTTTGGAAGATTCTGCAGTCACTGCAGCAGACTTTAGTGCTTCGGAAGAATTCCTTTCTTCCGAGACCAATTTTTCTTCCGAAGGTAATTTTCCATTTACCTGCTTCTTTGATTTGGAGCTTCCAAAGGAAACAGATTTTCCTTCCAAAGCTTGAATCTTCTTGAAACTCTATGAAGTCTTTGTATTGGTCATATGGACAGTACTTTTAGGATTATATGGACAATCCTTAGCAATGTGAGAGGTACTTTCACACATGACACACAACATTTTCTTTTTCACAAGAGTCTCCTTATGAGAGCAAGACTGTCTTTGGTCACATCCCTTCTCCACCTTCATCTTTGTAGATGCTGAGACAGTTCTTTTGGGCTATGAACTGTTTTTGGAGTTTGATGGTCCAGGCTGTGCAGCAGTGGTACACAGCAGATCAGTCTTCTTCTTGGTACTGAGATGATTTGGACAAGAACCAAAACTCTTAGCTGAAGAGTTTTGGCTGATGTCTTTAGTCATTACTACTTCAAACCATGTAGGGATAAAAACTTGTTTCTGCTTAGAGTCAAAAGTAGCCTTGATCTCTTGAGCCTTCTTTGCTTTTCTTTTGCTCTTTCTGATCAAGTTCTTTCTCTTTGACTTGGTCATCACTGTAGTCTTCTTCTCCTCAAAAAGATAGTGGCCCTTAGTAGAATCCTCCTCTTCACTCTTTTCAGAGGAATTCTTCACTATCTCTTCTTCATCGTCTTCACTTATAGGATCTATGAGAGGAAGCTCATCTTCACAAGTTCCACACCTAGGAGATCTTACAGACAAGATTGTGTGTGGAGGAGCTATCTTATTTGATCCCAGTACCTGTCTATTTTGATAACATACTTTGTTGTGCAGGGATGAGGATATCATGTTCTTGAAGGTCTCTTCTTCAAGAACACTCTTTTCTGCCCTGGCTTTGCTGATCACAAGCTCAGCCTGGCACTCAGTCAGCTTGGTTATGAGATCTTGGATTTGAGTCCTAAAATCTGTATGTTCATGTTTTAGTACTGAAATTGTTTTCTCTAAGTCCTCTATCTTTAGCTTATAATCATTTTCAGACTTTCTAAAATTAGATTTTAAAATGTTTAAGAACTCAAGATCAGATCTCATTTTCAAGTTATAGGACCTATATCTGTTAACTTTGGCAATGCATTCAGGAGTACAGAGATGTTCCAATACCTTGGCTTCATCATGATCTGCCATTAGTGCTTGGTTTGGAGAAGCATCTTCCACCTGAAAGCTCCATCAAAGCCTCCTTCTTTAACAGCAAAAGCAGCTTGTTGCTTTGGCTTCTCATTTTGAAAGGCTTTGTTAGTGTAGTTTGGTCTGGTTTGTGCTTGGCCACCATTTGTTTTAGGTGCCTTACACTCTCTAGCAAAGTGGCCCATCAAGTTACAGTTGTAACACTTGACTTTGCTTTTATCCAAGCCAAACTTTCCACTAGTTGCATTGCTTGGAAACCTCCTTCCAGTTCTCTTGTAGAACTTCTTGGCTCTATGAGTGAGAAGAGCCATCTGCTAAACTATTTCCATATATTCCAGGTCATCTGGATGGATACAATCCAGGTCTTCAAGTGAAAAGAGAGTTACCACAACTTTCATGAGAAGAAGAAACAAAAGCTTGAGAAGAGCTTGTCTCTTGGAATGGGCTTCCTTGAGTGTAGTTCTCCCTGGGTGTCTCTGGAAAGGTGATGAAAGGACCCTTTGGTGAGTTGTCAGGGTAGCATATGAGATGATGTTGGGGTTCTATGCTATCCCTTTCAACCACATGCAGGGCTGAACCCATTTGATTGTTAGAGTTGCCAGAGGAACCTTGCATGTTCATCTCCATCTGGTAGCCACTGAGAATCCCATATAACTCTGTCAGAGTAAGAGTTTTGAGATTTTCAGTCTTCTTGATCACCACACAGTAGTGTGTCCATTGCATAGGAAGTGAGGACATGAACTTCCTTACAATGTCTCTGTTTTCAAAAGGAACTCCTCCATCCACAAGGGTATCCACTATCTCAACATACCTAAAGTATTGCTGAGTCATGGTTTCACCTGTTTTGAAGGTGAAGTTTTCAAACTGCTGCTTCAGGAGATCCTTCTTGTTCTCCTTGGCTTCAGAGGAGCCTTCATACATCAGTTTTAGTGCATCCCACAACTGTTTAGCTGTTTTGCACTTCTTGAAACCTCTGTACATAGAGTTTGGAAGGGCAGTTTGAAGAGCAGTTATGGCCTTTCTATCAATCTCTACTCTCTTCCTATCTTCATCAGAGTAGTTAGCCACATCTTTGGGGATCATACCAGCACCAGTAGCAGAAGGAGTGCTGGGTATGAAAGGTCCATTTTCAACAGATTCCCACATTCTTGAGTCTAGAGACCTGATGAAACCTTCCATTCTCATACACCAGGTATCAAAGTCATCAAGAGTGATCAGTGGGGACTTGTTCATGGTTCCAGTCTCCATATCAGTCTTTGAAATGGATGCCATTTTGAAAGTTTAGTATTTGTGTGTGTGAGGGATCCTAAGATGGTGAGATCTTATATTAAGAGCCTGAAATGCTCTGATACCAATTGTAGGACCGGTTAAGGGCTTAACAATTTACAACACAACAACACAAAGAGGAGATTAACTAAACTTGATCAAACAGTAAACTGGGTTAACCAAGATAATGATACAAAGAACACAAGTAATGATAAAAAAACAGAACAAGAGATTTGGGTTTCAAGGAGGCAGAATATTGCTTTCTTAAGTTCTATTACAAGTGTTACAAAGCATAAAGAAAGATACTAGAACTTGGAATACTTATACTACAACCTACAGCCGGCTATACTTTGAAAGCCAGCTGGATACAATTGACTAGACACAAACAAAATCAATTGTAGAATCAAAAGGCATATCTGCCTTTTGACCTTGTGACTATGACATGCCATAGCTCACATCCTTATCTATTATAAAAAGGATAAAGTACATAAAGTAGAAAGTTACAGACTAAAGACCTCAATGTACAGTTACCAAAAGCATGGACCTTTTCGCCAACTCATGTAAGTTGGTGACTTTACAGAGATGCAGCGGAAAGGTGTCCAGCTTTATGGAACAGTACATCAGATAAAGCATGTTACTAAAAGTCTTCGGAAGAAATCTGTCTTCATAGGATGAAGCTTCGGAAGACTTTGTCTCTGAGGCTTCGGAAGACTTCATATTTGGCTTCGGAAGATATTGGTCTTGGCTTTGGAAGATTTTACACTTAGAATATTTCTAGTGTATAGTGTAAAACTTCTGAAGCAATTCTTCTTCAGTACTTAGTGCATTACTTGCAGAGAGACTTTGGATGTTTTGGTTTGCATCAGACTTAAAGGAATCCTTACAGTCTAGCAACCTCTAGGTCTACTTTCGTTGTGTTACCTTAGTAGTTACCAGTTTTTCTATCATATTTCCTTTTATATTGCTCAGACTACACAGAATTATACTTTGATTTTTGCATCTTGTCTATATTAAACTTTTAAAGTCCCACTTGATTTGTTCTTGTGTACTATCATTTTCCAAAGTTTGAATTGGTATCACAGATACGATCTACTTTATATCAGCTAGCCTCTCCTTCTCCCTCGTTTATTTTTATTTTATTTTTTTTAATGTTATTGGCTGACCTATTCTCCCCCTAAAATTCTAAACCGTAACCGATTTACATTTTTTTAGGATTTTAATAGACAGCTAAATAACATGTATTTAATTTAAACAGAAAATAGAATAAATAACAGAAATAAAAAGAAAAATAAAAATTAGACTAAATGCATTGGACTACACATGGTCATCATCTGGAATGACATCACTTTTCTTTTTAACGCCGTTGACCTCTAACAGATATAGAAAACGTGGTTTGTCAAAAACCTTTGTATAGAGGTCAGCTCGTTGAAAATCAGTATTTATTTTTACCACATCGATTAAATTCTTTTCAAAACAGTCACGTATAAAATGATATTTTATTCCGATGTGTTTGGTCTTAGGATATTGTACTGGATTTTTAGTTACTGCAATTGCAGCAGAGTTATCAACAAAAATAAGACTAGAAGAGAAATTTAAACCGTAGTCCCGCATTTGCTGTTGAATCCAAATGATTTGTGAACAGCAACTTGCAGCAGCAACGTATTCGGCTTCACAGGTTGACAATGCAACCGAGGTCTGCTTCTTACACTGCCAGGTCACTAATCTCCTCCCAAAGAATTGACACCCTGCTGATGTAGACTTGTAATTCATCTTGCAGCCCCTGTAATCCGAGTCACTATACGCTGTGAGCTCAAAGTCATCATCATGAGGATACCACAACCCAAGTGTGGGTGTGCCCTTTAGATAACAAAATATCCTTTTGACCCCAATCAGATGGTTAACCTTTGGCTTAGCCTGATATCTAGAACATATACATGTAGCATACATGATGTCAGGTCCTGAGGCAGTGAGGTACATGAGAGATCCAATCATTCCTCGGTACATGGTTGCATCGAGCAGATCTCCATTTTCATCGGGTGCTATATCATGGTTTGTAGCAAGTGGAGTCCCAGCTGCAAAAGCATTTTCCATAACAAACCGACTGAGAATGTCTCCTACATACTTGGTCTGATGTAGGAAAATTCCTTCGGGTGTCTGATCCACCTGTAACCCGAGAAAGAATTTCATCTCCCCCATGGCACTCATCTCAAACTCCGCCTTCATTACTGCTTCAAATTCTTTGCATAATTCTTTGTTCTTTGAACCGAAGATTATGTCATCTACATTGATCTGTACTAGCAGTAAGTCTCCATCTTTTTCTTTAATAAACAGTGTGCAGTCAATGACTCCCCTGCGAAAGCCGTGTTTCACAAGATGAGTGGAGAGTTTCTCATACCAGGCCCTTGGAGCTTGATGAAGCCCGTATAAAGCCTTGTCGAGTTTGTAAACTCTTTCCCGATGATAAGGATCTTCAAATCCCTCGGGTTGACTGACATACACTGTCTCTCGGATTTCACCATGAAGGAATGTGCTCTTCACATCTAATTGATAAACTTTAATCTTCATATACGATGCATAGGCAAGGAAGATGCCGATGGCTTCCATCCTTGCGACGGGTGCAAACACTTCATTGTAATCAATGCCCTCGACTTGTCGAAATCCCTGAACTACAAGTCGAGCCTTGTTCCTTATAATGACGCCTTGGTCATCTTTCTTGCATTTCAAGACCCATTTGGTGCCAATGACCTTAGCACCTTTAGTTCTATCTACCAGAGTCCATACACCTAACTTCTTGAACTGGAAAAGTGTTGGACCAAAGAACCAATGAGCCGGATCAGAAAAACTTTTAAGTCCCACAGACGTCACAACAACTACTGAAATCCACAACAACTGAAGATAACACCTGAAGACAAAGTCTGAAGACACAAGTACTAAAGACAAAGTCTAAAGACAAGTGCTGAAGACAAAGTCTGAAGACACAAGTGCTGAAGACCAAATATCAGATGTTGTCATAACAGCTGAAGAGGACTTCTTCAGTAGTTGTGACGATTTACTTTTCAGTAGTTTTATGTTTTATCTTTTCAGTAGTTTTGTAAAACGACTGAAGAGTTTGTTCTTCAGTCGTTGTAGTTTCAGTAGTTTCATTTCAGTAGTTTCATGTTTTATACTTAGCACTCTGACATGTTCTCAGTAGTTGTGAACATTTCAGTAGTTTGTTAAGTGTTAGTTATTTTTGTACTAGATCTGCTAGTTGTCACTATCCCGTGATTACAGCAGTGATTACACTCTATATAAGGAGTGTCAACCTTATTGTAATATTTGAATGATTGAGCAATATTATTGGGCATTATTGAAACATTCCTTATCACAAAAATATATTCTCTCGTATTTGTTTACAAATATCAAACTCTTGCTATAATTTGTCTAATTCTTGATCTCATTCCGCTGCATTACTCTCTAATACATCAAACTTGTGATCGCTGATCCTGACAATTGGTATCAGAGCTGGTTAGTCATTGATCGATCTAATAATTGATCATTGAAACTGCTCTTCAAGATCCAAGTTTGATTGAATTAGCATTTTTGCAAGAAACGGTTATAGAGATTGATTTTTCTGTGTTTTTAATCATTCAACCTGAGACTTATTCTTGGTTTTCATTGAGTGTGTTGTGGTCTGTCTAAAATCTTTTAAAAGCTTGAATAAAATTGTTTTTGGACCCAAAATGACTACTCCTTCCAATGATCCTCACAATACTGGTTCCTCAACCAAGCCTCCAATGCTGGTTAGGAATGAGTATAACATATGGCAACGACGTATGCTCCATCACCTGTCTGTTAACAGCTCAGGTTGTTGGACATCAGTGGTACATGGCCCACACAAGCCTATGGTGAATAACCCGGAAACCAATCAAATGGTTCCGAAGAGGAAGGATCAATACTCAGATGAGGATAAGAAATTGTTTGAGATTGATGCAAAAGCCCATGGAATTCTGGCCATGGCACTACCCAATGAAATCTATTCTGGGCTAATGCATTATGAATCTGCCCATGACCTCTAGAATGCCTTGAAAGAACAATTTGGAGGAACAGATGAGGTCTTGGTAAATAATAGAGAGATCCTTGCCCAACAATATGAGACATTCTCTCATAGGAAGGGTGAGACACTGAATCAACAGTTTGAGCGGTTCTCTTGTTTGATCTCTGAATTAAAAATGGTCAAACATTAGTACACTAATATCCAGATGAATAACAGATTTCTCAGATCACTGCCTGAGAGATGGGACACATATACTATTGTCCTACGCTCCAGTGCAAATTTGGACAAACTATCTCTCACCCAACTCCATGGGAAATTGCTCACATTTGAGAGAGAGATAGAACAAAAAAGAAAACTGTCTTCATCTGGTAAGCTCACTGAAGACTTTGTACCAGGCAACACTGCTCTGGTTAGTCATGAGTCAGAATATGCTTCATCTGAATGCCAGTATGATGAGCATATTGATTTCTCTTCAAACATTTCTGATTCAGCACTTGTGAGTGTTGATAGTCAGTTTACTGGGTGTAATAATGACAATCTATGCTTCATCATGGATGATCTCAAGGGGATTGCTGATGATGACTTAGAAGAGATGGATATTTTGAGCCAAATGGCCTTGATAAATATCAGATCTCCGAAGTTCTACAAAAGAACTGGAAGAAAGTTCCCAGGACTCTCTGGCAAAACCAAAGTTGGTTTTGACAAGAGTAAGTTGAAGTGTCACAAATGCCAAAGGCTTGGACACTTTGCTAGAGAATGTAGATCATCTGGATCTAATTCCTCTGCACCTTTTGTGACTTTCCCTAGCAATAGTCAACAAAACAAAGGGCAACATCCTGTCAATTCTAGTCATCATTCTCAACTACAATCTCCTGTATATTTTGTTCCTCAGGGTCAAATGCCATACCCTTACCCTTGTTATTACATGCCATAAACCAGTCAAGTTCAAGCTCCTATGGTACCACAACCTCATGCACTTCCAGAACCTCAACCATCTCATCAACCTCCTCAACCTCAACAACATAGCTTCTTCACCCCTGAAGTTGTTGACTGGAGCAGCTTGCCAGATGACATGTCTGGTCATGAACAACTGTTCACAAGTGCTGATCAACATGGTGGTGATAGTCCTTTTGGGAATCTGGCACTTATGGCTCTGGAGTCAACTGAGGGTTCCTGCTCAACTGCATCATCTTCACAGGTAACTCAGGTATCTTCAGAGGATAAAGCCAACTTATGTTCTAAATCATGCATAGCTGCCTTTGTATCTATTAGAGAGGCAAAGGTAGCATTAATAAATCAAAAACTTGAGTTTGAGAAAACCATTTCCAAAAGACAAGCTGAGTATGAGTTTGCTCTTAATAGTAAAAATGATGAGATTTATAAGCTTAAATGCCAATTAAATGATGAAAAGGCTAAGCTAGAGGTTATTCTGGAAGACCAGAGAAGTCTCAAAGAAACCCTTGCAGTCACCCAAGTAGAGTGTGATCGATGGGTACAATCATGCAAAGGTTTTGAAATGCTTCTTAGTAAGCAATCAGCTTCCAATGTGAAGTTTGGCATTGGTTATAATCACACTGCTCCTCCTACAGATTTTGCTCCAAGAGTAGAAGTGAAATCTGATGGAGAAAGCAATAACCAATCCACCTCATCATGTGATTCACTTTTTGATAGAGCATCATCAAAAGTAGAAGTCAGCACTAAGCCCTCTCAGAACCTATCAGCTGATGTTGATGGTTCAATTGCTGACACTCACATGATCAAAGAGTTGATCAACTCAGGAGTTATTTCTGAAAGTCCTGAAAGGACTGGAGAGCAAGATTTAACACTTGAAGTTCAAACTCCAACTACTGTCAGCACTGAAAAGAAGAAAACTGTCGGTAGAAAGAGTTTGAAGATTACTAAAGAGGAAGTCAAGAAAGCAATTAATGCTTCCAAAGTACTGAAGAGCAAGTCTTCAGTAGTTTCATCCTCTTTAGTTGATGATCAACATAAGATGAAAAAGAAACCATGTGAAGTATGTTGTTTGTTTAATCATCTTACAGATGATTGCTGGTACAAAAGAGAATCCAAACTCAAACATAAAGAGGAAATTAAAGAGAAAATGGTTAAAATGAAAAATGAGTTTGAAGCCACATTTGTACCAACAACATCAAATCCTGTAACCCTCAAGTCCAAAGAGAAATCCAAAAAGGAAGGGGTTAAACAGGTAACAGCTGAGATTGCTCAAAAGAAGAAGGTGCAACATAAGAACTTATCTAACTCAAATGCTAATGTGTCTGAAGAGCTGAAAGCTTTATCACAAAATCAGACACAGCTGGTTATGATGGTTCAACATCTATTGGGAAGAGTCTACCAATTAGATGTTCCTATGTTGAAACCACAGAAAAGGAGGTCCAAGCCAAAGGATTCCTCTTCTTCACCATCTTCTTCCTCTCAGGCTGTTATTTCCAACAAACCTGTTAGTCTACCATCTGTTGATGTGAACAGGCCCAAAACCAAAAAGGTTTGGGTCTCAAAATCTAACTAATTTGTTTTGTTCTGCAGGGTTCTTCAACATGCCACAGAGGCATCTGGTATGTAGACAGTGGAGGATCCATGCATATGACAGGAAAAAGATCACTTCTTAATGACTACTCTCAAAGAAGGAAGGGGTTTGTGTCTTTTGGCAATGATGCAAAGGGTTACATCATCGGCAAAGGCTTTGTTTCCAATGGGGAAATAAAGTTTGATGATGTTAACCATGTGGAAAATCTCAAGTACAACCTCTTGAGTGTCAGTCAAATGTGTGACAAAGGCCATGTTGCTCTTTTCACAAGTCAGAACTGCCGGATTCTGTCATCCAAAGTTCTAAGTTTGATTGATAAGGTGTTGGATAAATACACTCTGCTTAAGGCCAACAGGACAGGAAGAGTGTATGCCTTAGATCTTTCCAAGAAAATAGATCTCAAAGGCCATCCTTGCCTATTTTCCAAGGCTTCCCCTCAAGAATCTACACTATGGCATAGAAGGTTGGGTCATGTTAATCTTAAAAACATAAATCAGCTGATAAATCATGGTTTAGTAAGGGGATTGCCTATGAAGGAGTTCAAATGTGAAGATGACTGCACTGCTTGTTTAAAAGGAAAACAACACAAAGCTTCTTTTCCCTCCATAGAAGAACCTAAGTCCAATGCCTACTTACAGCTTCTTCACATGGATCTCTTTGGTCCTGTGAGAGTGCTGAGTATGGCTAAGAAGAAATACTGTCTAGTAATTGTGGATGATTACTCCAGATTTGTATGGACTTTCTTCTTGCATTCAAAGGATGAAGCAGCTCAGAAGATTATCAACTTTGTGTTGTATGTTGAGAAGCAGTATTCCCTCTCAGTCAAGTGTATTAGAAGTGATAATGGAACAGAATTTAGAAACAATACACTTGAGGAGTTCTATCTCTCAAAGGGAATCAAGAGGCATTTTAGCATTCCAAGAACTCCTGAACAAAATGGAGTAGTGGAGAGAAAGAACGGGACCCTCATTGAAGCTGCAAGGTCCATGTTGGCTGACTTTGGACTGCCAATGACTTTTTGGGCTGAAGCTATCCATACAACTTGCTATGTACAAAATAGAGCTCTAGTAAATAAGAGGTTGATGAAAACTCCATATGAAGTTCTTCATCATTTGGCCCCTCTAATTTCATTCTTCAGAGCTTTTGGATGTCCTTGTTTCATTCTTAACACACGGGATCAACTCCAAAAATTTGATTCTAAGGTGGATGCAGGGTACTTTGTTGGTTATTCATCAACTTGCAAAGCATACAGAGTCTTCAACTGTAGAACAAAGATGGTTGAAGAGACTCTACATGTTATGTTTAATGAATCTCCAAAGGACAAGATTCCACAAAACCCTGTGGAGATATTTGATTTGGACATACTGCAATATGTTCCTCATCAAACTCCTGCTGTTGCTCTTGTCAACAGTTCACCACCTGGTGGTACTGCTGGTGCTGATGATGATGATAGTAGTACTCACCTCTTCAAGTTTAGTGATCAACTGCCTGATTCAGCTAGACCTGATGTTACTGTAGCTTCAGCAGCACTATCCACAACAAATGCTGATGAGATTTCTACAACTTCAACTTCCTTTGAATTACCATCTACTGATTGGTTTCAAGGAAATGCTTCACCATCACCATCTGTTGCTGCTGAGCCTGCTACAAACACTTGCACTGATCTCATTGTGTACCAAGATCTGAAGAATCACCCTATGTCTCAAATCATTGGTGATATCACTGCTGGAGTATCAACAAGAAGTCAATTGTCAAATTTCTGCTTCTATGCTCTCTTCATCGGTCAGTAAGAGCCAAAGAATTATCACATTGCTTTAAAGGACAATGGATGGGTTGATGCCATGCAGCTTGAGCTTCTTCAGTTCAAGAAACAACAAGTGTGGGAACTGGTTCCTCTACCTCCAGATTTCAGGCTGCCACCTAAGGAGTCTCATTTGATTGCAGTCAAGAGGATCTTTAGATATCTGCAAGGCACTCCATCTCTAGGTTTATGGTATTCTACTAGACATTCTGGTAAATTAGTTGCTTTTTCTGACAGTGACTATGCAGGGTGTAAGTTGACCAGGAAATCAACTTCTAGTGGATGTCAATTCCTAGGCAACTGTTTGATTTCTTGGCAGAGTAAGAAACAAACCTCAGTTGCTACATCAACTGCTGAAGCCGAGTACATTGCTGCTGCAAGTTGTACATCTCAGGTATTATGGCTTCAAAACCAATTATTGGATTATGGCATAACTGAGACTAAGACTCCATTGTTAATGGACAGCTCTTCAGCTCTTTGTATTGTCAAGAATCCTGTCCAGCACTCTAGGACTAAGCATATTGAAATTAGACACCATTTTATTAGAGATTGTTTTGAAAAAGGTCTGATTGATCCAAAGTTTGTTCCTAGTGCTGATGAGCTTGCAGACATTTTTACTAAGCCTTTGGATAGTTCAACTTTCCACAACCTGGTGTTAAGGCTTGGTATGCTGCAGCTAGAATAAGTGACAACTACTGATGATCTCAGTAATAAATACTGATGATCATTGGTAACCATGTCATATATAAGTACTGATGAGTTCCTTTCCCCTCAGTAGTTTTTATAACTACTGAAGGCTACATTACTCACAAGTACTGAAGTACTTTATTTGTTAAAACAGCTGATGTAGTTACAACAGCTGATGAAATCACAACAGCTGATGTAGCTACAACTACTGATGTCAGAAATGCAGATAAGTACTGATGACCAATGAAACCTCTGAAACTCAGATGTAAGTCATAAGTGTGGAGGTCAGACTGAAACAGCTGAAAAGCTATGAATTGACGAAAACAGCTGATGAGTAATTTCTCTTCAGTTGTTTCTACAACTGCTGTTTCTAATCAACTGAAGCCAAACCTATGTCTTCAGTAGTTTACAACTACTGAAAACTAACACCAAGTCTTCAGCTGTTTACAACAACTGATGACAAAACCACTGTCTTCAGTAGTTTTACAACTACTGATGACAAACACCATGTCCTCAGTTGTTTCACCACTTGAAGTCAAAGTTGTCTTCAGTAGTTTTATAACTACTGAAGACTAAATCAAGACTTCATTTGTTTCAACGTCTGACGGTTAAAACCAAGTCTTCAGTTGTTTTATAACAGCTGATGATCACACCAATACGGTCAGTCATTTCAAACCTCTGAAAGTTAATGCCACGTCATCAGTAGTTTCAACGAATGATGACTACCAAAACCTTCAGTAGTTTCATAACCCTACCCTATAAATACCTTATCCCACCTTCAGAGTTTTTCTCACCTCTCCTCTCAAACCTAACGTTCAAAAACTCTGTAACCTCTCTTCATCCAAGGCGACCATGCAACTAAAACCACGACACAACTGTGTCGCTCACCTCACCAAATCGCCATACTGGACCAAGTTTCACAACGCCATTGATTTAATGGTCCAGTCACCTTACCAAACAGCTTTTTTGTTAAACCCCACCATATATGCCGAATCTCTTAGCCAATTCTGGACAAACGTCACTCTTGTCTCTGAGGAGAATGACACAGAGTCTCTTCAATCGTTTGTCCATAGCCAAAAAGTGGTCATCACTCCAGACATTCTTCGCCAAACCGTCAATCTGGATGATGCCACTTTCCCGACTAGTTATCCAAAGGGCACAACAGATCTATCATTTGCCCACCATGGATACGAAGGTAACCTGAGTGCCTCTACTATATTGAAGAAACATTTCCAGGATGCTGAACGGCTCATCTTTCATATGGTCAATGTCTGCCTGGCCCCCAAGACTTCATCATGGGATCAAATGTCCACAAGGTGGCAACAGGTATTGTACTCCATCCTTGAGCAACAACCTTTAAATTTTTCTGAAATACTATTTTTAGAGCTCAAGGATATGGCCCAAAAACAACTTGCTAACCGTTGGATATTATATCCTCGGTTCATAATGGCCATAATTGAAAACCAGCTTCAAGCTGAGGGACTTGTTGGCCTGGGAGTCCCTGCTATGGCTGTATTGCCTGAAGTATACTCCCGGCAGAACTCTGACCAATCACTCAAAATGGCTGCCAAGCTGCACAAACCCACGCAGCTGGAACCCACAGCCACCACCACAAGATCCAAAGTCCCCACCAAACTAAAAACAAAACGACCCAAAACAGCTATTCAGGGAGATGAGTCCCCTGAAGATGCTCCTGTCCCACCAACACAGGATATACTTGCTGGTGTAAATCCCCCAGTAGTATCAGAGACTCAACCAGCCACAGCCGCTCAGGATTCCTCTCAAAAGGAGCCTGAAGCAACCAAAGAAGGGGTACCCACAAATCTGGAATCTTCCTCATTTGAGGAGATTGCCATTGAAACGCACCATTCTCCCCAGGTGCATACTGATTTTACCCTATCTCCCCATGAAAATTCCCCCCAAAGTCCAACACTTATAATTGCAAACGTGCTGACTCAGCTGCATGCCTCTCCTCCTCCCCAACAACCACCAAAGGGGAAAACCACAGATATAGAGGAAGAGGATCAACATGCTTCTGACAACCCACAACACAGGGGTTTAAATGTTCTGTCTCCTAGTGTAGATAAGGAGATCAGAATATCTGGTGAGGCTGCCACCTCTTCTGCATCAGCACATGATCAGACTGAGGCTGGTAACATTGCTAAGACCTCATCAGACGCAACAGCTGATGAAGGACATCGTCCTGAGGCTGGAAGTCCCCATTTCCAAGAAAAAGGGGCACATGCTACAACTGGTCTACACCCAGGGCATGTACATCCTGCTACAAGCAGGAGGTCAGGTGATTCAGCATCTGCTGATGATGACCTGGGCTTCTTTTATGATGTTCTAGCCCAGAACACAATTCTTGAGGAAGAAGTCAGTAGACTACAAAGACTACTTGACCAATTCTCTCAAGAAGCAAGTCCATCTGACACCAACATACACCTACATATGGCACCTTCACCTGCAGGTCTCGTAAACACTCAGCCAAATTGAAACTTACAACCCACCAGCCTCTACTTCTGGCACTGCTTCTCAGGGACAGAACCCCTCTGAGCAAACAGCTGCTATCTTCCAGAAATCCCTACCTCTCATCACCCCAATGATCACAGACATTGTGATCAAAACCATGGATGAGAGGCTTCCCTCAATCATACAGCCCCTGGTGGAGGAGATTGCGAGCACAAGACTTTCTACTACTCAAACCCTTGCAACCAATGCAACCAAAAAGGGGGAGAGTCAGTTAGTGAAAGCAAAGGGGAAGAGCATACTGAAAGAACAGGAGATTGAGAAGGAAGAGGAGGTTGTGAAGGAGACTGAGAAGGAAGAAGAGTATGTGAAGGGAGCTGACACTGATCAAGTGAGTGAAAGTCACAAAGACTTTCATATCACATATAAGAAGAGGAAGATTGAAAGAAAAGAAAAAGAACTCCAAAAAGAACTCAAACTTGATGAGATGATCAAAATGGCGGATGCTACACATAGTAAATCTATGGACTCCATTATTGATCAACTGTATAGACAAGGGTTCGATACTGCACAGCTTGACTCAGAGATTAGAAGACTTGAAGTTGATGAAATTAACTCAAGATGGGCAAGTTATGATGTGTTAGAAAGAGAAAGACTGGAGATCATGATCAGATTCATTGCAAAGTATCTTGGGAGATCATTGATAGAGATTAAGTCATGGACCAGGGACAGTATCTTGGCAATAACCACCAAGATCTGTACGTCTGAAGCATACACTAAGGGATTAGTGATTGAAGCACTAAATGAAGCAGGTGCTGGGAACAGAAATGAACTAGCAAAACACTCCAAAGCCTCACTCACTACAAGAATGCTAGAACAACCTGCAAAACCTACCACTTCAAAATCACCACTACCACAACCCATTAAACCAACTCCTTTACCCTCAAAACCAACAGCCGATGATGCATCCAAGAAGAAGAAGAGAAGGATGTTGAGGCTAGAAGAAGAAGAAGAAGAAGAGGATGATGAGGAAGAAGATAGGCTGCCTCTTTCCGCAGTCCTAACTTTGCCTAAAGCCAAATCTATGCCCATCACTCCCACCTCACAGATGGAAACAGTGAGAGTAAAGATTGAAGAAGAACAGCAGCAAAGGCTTCATGATGAGGAAATGCTGAAAAGCATAGACAAAACTTATGCTGCTTCTTCATCAATAATAAGTATGAAGAAAGAGGCTCTGAGATTGTACACCCTTGCCAACACATTTCAATATCAAAAGGAAAAGGTGAGGATATGGCCTGATCCTAGGGTGGCGCACAGAATTGTAAAGAAAGACATTCCTGCGAGATACAAGGGCCAGGTAAAAAGGATCGTAGATGAAGAGATCACTGTGGTCCTTGTAGTATCACTCTAGGAAATTGTAGAAGACTTCAAGAAGGCTTATGAGACTAAACAGCCACCCCAAAAGATGTTAGAAAACAGAGTTATTAAAAAGGGGTTGGTCTACAAGAAGCTTGAAAACTTCAAACAAAATGAGCTCAGTCTGTTACTTGAAGGTAATCACCCAGATGAGTTTGCATACAGACAGATCACAACAGTTGAGCTCGAAAATGGCAAACAGGCCAAGTACATCTCAGAGCTGTATGGGTGTGAAGGATTGTTTGATGGTGAACCAGAGAATCTTACCATGGAAGAACAAATCATGTTTCTCAGAGCATACACCAGAGAATCCTACAGGCTTATACATGGGAAGTAAGTCTCATGGATGGGGGAACAGCTCAGTGTCCAATTCCCTAATACAGAGCTCCCATCCATACTTTGCCAACCAAATCATCAGAGACTTATTTCCAGGCCAGTGCTTATATGGGTCATCTTCTCAACTCATCAAGAAGGAAAAAGACCAACCATTTTGCCAACAATAAGTTGGACCTTAATAAAGTTAAAGGTTTTGGCTGCATTGGTTCAGGGGGAGTTTGTTGGACCAAAAGAACCAATGAGCCGGATCAGAAAAACCTTTAAGTCCCACAGACGTCACAACAACTACTGAAGTCCACAACAGCTGAAGATAACACCTGAAGACAAAGTCTGAAGACACAAGTACTGAAGACAAAGTCTGAAGGCAAGTGCTAAAGACAAAGTCTGAAGACACAAGTGCTAAAGACCAAATATCAGATGTTGTCATAACAGCTGAAGAGGACTTCTTCAGTAGTTGTGACGGTTTACTTTTCAGTAGTTTTATGTTTTATCTTTTCAGTAGTTTTGTAAAACGACTAAAGAGTTTGTTCTTCTGTCGTTATAGTTTCAGTAGTTTCATTTCAGTAGTTTCATGTTTTATACTTAGCACTCTGACATGTTCTCAGTAGTTGTGAACATTTCAGTAGTTTGTTAAGTGTTAGTTATTTTTGTACTAGATCTGCTAGTTGTCACTATCCCGTGATTACAGCAGTGATTGCACTCTATATAAGGAGTGTCAACCTTATTGTAATATTTGAATGATTGAGTAATAATATTGGGCATTATTGAAACATTCCTTATCACAGAAATATATTCTCTCGTATTTGTTTACAAATATCAAACTCTTGCTATAATTTGTCAAATTCTTGATCTCATTCCGCTGCATTACTCTCTAATACATCAAACTTGTGATCGCTGATCCTGACAAAAAGTTCTTTTTTCATGGCACTCACCCATGCCTCATCATTCAGTGCTTCACTGACATATTTTGGCTCAATCTGCGAGACAAAACAACGATAAGCACCGTCGTGAATGTACCCTTTTTCCATTACCGAGGCATAGTCAGTTGAGTACAGCTGATTTCTGGTCTGCACTCCTGATCTGACATCCCCAATGACATTGTCTAGGGGATGATAGACATTTAGACGTGATCCTGGAGTGGTAGGAACAACAAACTCAGAGTCAAGATTATGAACATTTGGTTCTGTATCTGAGGTAGTAGGAGTTTGAGGTTCCGAAGTCGAAGAGACATCACTGTTAGATACTTGTGGACTTGTAGGAATTGGAACCTGTCCCTCCTGATTGTCTGGTCATCTTCTTCAGCTTCATCTTCTGAGGAGGAGTCACTTTCTTCGAGTGCTCCCCCTAAGTGGTGAGATGATTCACCTTGTGAACCCGATGATGTTGAATCTTGTGATGGTGTATTCAAGATATCATACATCATCCTTGTAGCTAACTCTTCATCAGAAGTGGAGATAGGTATGTTGTAGTCAAAAAAGTAAGCGGGTCCTTTTCCAGTAGGTGGTGTGGTGTATCTCTGAACATCAACATTACACCACACTTCTACTAAACCCGTTGAGTTGTTGTAAACTTTCTTGTTCGGTATGTTGTATCCTAGGAAGATACCTTCATCATCCTTCTCGCTGAATTTTTTCTTCTTGAGTCTTCTTCAGAAGTGTGCACGGCGCGCCAAATGGTTCGAGATACTCCAGATTAGGTTTACGTCGTTGTAGTAACTCGTAACATGTCTTGCCATGGCACTTGACTACCAGAACTCGATTTAATGTGTAACATACATTTGCCACTGCCTCATTCCAGAATTGGATAGGCAGTTTCGAGTCTGCTAGCATTGTCCGTGCTGTCTCTATCAAACTGCGATTCTTTCTCTCAGCAACGCCATTCATCTGAGGCGTGTAGGCAGAAGTGAACTGGTGCATAATTCCCTTTTCCTTGCAGTAAGCCTCCATCCACTGATTCTTGAACTCGGTCCCGTTGTCTGAGCGTACCTGTCTTACCTTCACCATGTAGAGAGATTCCAGTGTGGTTACTAATTCCTTGAAAGACTCAAATGTTTCTGATTTGGACTTCAGAATCATTACCCAAGAGAATCTTGAGTAGTCACCAGTAACCACATAACAGTACAAGTCACCTGCAATGCTTTTTGTACTGACTGGACCAAACAGATCCATGTGAAGAAGTTCAAGAGGAAGCTCGATAGAATGAACTTTCTTTTCCTTATGAGACTTCTTCGTGTGTTTGCCTTTCTTGCATGCTACACAGAAATCAGGAAGTTGGAAATTTTTGACGTTAACTGCTCTCACGAAATCCTTCTTGATCAAGTGATTCATCTTCCGTTGATTAATGTGTCCCATTCTCCTATGCAAAGAAATGGAGTCCTTCTTAGTAGCTTTTGATAAGAAGCACTGAACATCATGATCCGTTGTAGAAGCTGTTGAGAGATCCAAAAAATAAAGATCCTTATATCTTGAAGCTGTCATCAAAACTTGGTCCTCCGGAATCACATAGTCCTTCTTCAGGACATAACACTTCTTGTTGTCAAATATGACCTTAAATCCTTTGTCACATATTTGGGAAACAGAAAGTAAGTTGTTTTGAAGTTGTTGAACGTAGTTCACTTTATCAAACTTAACTTTCTGATTTCCAACCTCTCCCTGAGCTGTGATATAACCTCCTTTGTTACCAGCAAAAGAAACATGCCCTCCTTTTATTTGTTTGGCGTTTGATAAGAGTGCCCTGTTTCCTGTCATGTGCCTGGATGCTCCGCTATCTACAATCCACGTGTTGGTTTCAGCACTGTAGCGAACACCCTGCACATTCAATTTAAAGCATTAGTTTAGGTTAGGAACCCAAGCCTTTACTGGCTTGGGTTTCCCAGAGGCATCACACATCATGAATTCAACCCATTGACCCTTAGAGGTTGAGGGTATCTCAAGTGACTTCTTGTCATCATTATCAGACACAGAGGATGACTTTTCTTTCCATAAGCCCGATTTGTGTAAGGCCTGTTTGTGATAAACAGGACACTGGCTAATGGCTTGAACTTGGGGGTGCACTAGGGCTTCTAGGGGGAGTCAATGAACTCCTCTTAGAAGACCTAGGTTTTGAATCCTGAAGTTCAATTTTCTTCCTAGGTGTCTGATAGTAGGACAATAAGACCAATGTGTCCACACTCTCCACAGTTGCAGCATGACCTGCTATCAACTTTATGATTAAACTGTCTATGTGGAGATGTATGTGACACCCTAGTGACATCATTATGTTTGGGCTTTGACTTTACGTCTTTTGATGTTTTTTCTTGTTTAACAAACTTAATTGTTTTAACATTCTTAACATCTTTTCCATTTTGGTTAACTGGACTTTGACATGAGACTCTGTAGGTTAACATTAACAGTCTTTTTAGGTTCAAATTTGACTTTGTTTGACCCTGACTTTATATTAACCTTTCAAATTCTTTTTCAAATTCTTTTCCAGATTAACACAAGGCATTTTACCCTTAGCCTTTGAAGTGGCCTCCTTTTGTTTTGTTCCAGATTCATTGGAAGTACATGAGGAATCTGGATCACTTGCAAGAGGAGTAGACACCACATGATCCTTGATTGGATTATTATTTATTGGTTTACTTTTTGTGTTCATCAAGGTCTCAGGTGGTGGTGGAACCACTTTATAACCCAAACCCTCCCCATTGTTACGCTCTCTCACTAAGTGTTGGACAATATGAGACGAACTTGTCCAACTGTGTAGTTTTTGCTTTAATGAATTCACTTCTACTTCTAGAAATGCTTTTTGTTTCTTAATGTCTTCTAGGGAGTTAAGATAGTACCTAATGTCATTTGCTTGGTTAAAGACTACTACTTCTGTTTCCCTAAGCTGTTTATTCAAAAGGTCTATCTTTTCTTTGTAACTATGTTCATTTTGTTTTAAAACTCTATTTTCCTCAGTGCATAGTTGCAAATCTTTTACTAAGTTATCGTTATGATCTAATAACCTAGCAAATTTCAGATCTATGCTTTCCCTAAATTTATTACAATCAGAACAAGCATGATTTTTGAAAAGTTGGTCAGTAGTACTTACCTGAGGAGGTTCTGATGAATCAGCCATCAACGCAGCATCTGATGTCTCTGGTTCTGGTGATTCTGTCTTTGTTGTAGATGTCCCTTCTTCAGACTTGTAGTTGACCTCAGTTGCAGTCTCTTCACTGTTTGACATTGCTAGCTCTACTGCAATATCTCCTTCACTCGCGGAATCATCATCTAAGTCTTCCACACTCGCAATATTGGATTATCCTGGAGAGACAAACCGAAAACTCCAGTTCTGTCCTTCATCATCATGAGCAGTCTGTTAGGACCTGGTATTTGAACGAAATACCGAATGATTAACGTGTAAACCAAACCAAATAGTGCGGAATCCTATTTGATTGGCGATCCAATCAGTGAGAACGCACGTAGAATCAATAAAGTATTGAATCTAACGTTAAGAATCGATTAGGAATCGATCTACAGCGTTCTATGAACTTGGAGTATGAACTTGGAGGCTTCTGGACGGCTAGGGTACGTCTGGAGTCGAAATAGAATGAATGCTTTTGTTTTTCCACGAATTGGGTTGTATTTATAGGTTAGTGTTGTTCATTCGTGCGACTGAACCATTAGCATGGTTCAGTCGTGCGATTGAACCATGCGGTTGATCCATCCGCACGACTGAGTGTTCAGTCGTGCGACTGAGCCAATCTTATGTTACAATCATACGACTGATCCAGTCTCCTGGTTCAGTCGTGCGACTGAGTCATTCGTATGGAGTTATTCATGCGTATGCTCCATTCGTATGGGCCATTCGCATGAGAACTTAATTTTGTTAAGTTTGAATGTATTAATTAATATAACATTATGTGTATCAATTCAAACAATCACAAACCTATTTAACCAATTCAACATCGACTCATTAATGAAATATTAAACATTGTTAATCACAAACAACCAATATCATTTCATTAATCATTCCAAATATTACATCAGTATCAGACAAACAAGATCTATTACATTCATATCCTGATCTAGGTACATACATGTATCAACAAACTCCCCCTTGGACCTAGATCTCCCTAATGTCCTGTTTTCTTCATCACCTCCTCATACATTTTGTACTTATCCTCTTTTGTGACTCCTGTGTGAATCTCAAACCCAAAACAGAGTCTTATGACGTTCTGGAACTGGAGGGCTTGTACGATATCCTGCGTGTCATAGAACAGTGGCCACTTGTATAGAGTATAGACATCATTAGCCGACAAGTTGGTAAGCCACATTTGGTCAAATACCCTGATAGTATACATTTGGCCCTCTTTATTTAGGACTATGACCGCTTCTCCTGTCCTCCAATCATAGTACCACCACTTAAAGTGTGGAGTGAAGTCCTGTGGCATTTCCCTGAGCGGGATTCTTGACATCGTGCGCGGAGGACTCCACTTCAGCACTATCTTTGGCTTTTCACTGTAATGGCATCAACTTCAGACCTTTTGATGTACCTTGTAGGTTGTTGGGGTCTGAAGTTAACCCACCTAGTGTGGTACTCCTTCCTTAGGGCAGCCTCAAACCAGCCTGACATCTTTCTTGGGTCAGCATACAACAGCTTCAGTTTTGCCAGCTGGTTGAGCTCAAAACCTGGTAGAGTCTTTAGATCATGTGGAAATCTAAAGTACTCTATGCCCTTCTCCCTCTTAACTGCATAGACATTTAGGTCCTCAAAATATGCCCACGCTATAATCCTGCCCGACACCTTATGATGTTTCTTGACTCTGTAGAGTTTGGTGTAGGCGTCCTGTTTAGGTGCAGCGCGTTGGGCTTGAACTTCTTCAAAACAAGCAGCCCATTCAGCCTTTCGGATGTCAACATCATCGTTTGAGGCTTGGGCCGTTCCCTCTGTCTTCTCTGACTCCTGATCCATCTTATCTAACACCTCAAACGTATCACTGACAAGGGATTCACCCAGATTGGGGACCACATTTCCCTCATTGTCAGCATACTGAGGGTAGTGCTCTGCAGTGACATCTTCTATCTCTATTTCATCCATGTCGTTTAGCTCTTCGTCACTTGTCGAGTCACACGTTGGAGCATCATTTACAATCTCATCGAGATTTAGCTTGAAGATCTCAGCTAGTTGCTCATTTGATAGATCGTGAATTATTTCCCCTTCTTCAGGGGTATAACTCACCGACCTCCTGACGATCCCTTGCAGATCAAGAATAATAGTTAACTGAGTCTTGATCTGCTGAAGGGGAGCAACATCAAATTCATCCCTTTGATAGTTTGGATCTGTTTGATTTAAACATTCAACACATCAACCATTAGTTAATAATCAAAACAGAAATGCATTAATCTTAATATAAACATCGAATACATAAGTTTAAATACATGATTCAAATTCAAAAGTAATCAAATACGTAGACATCTAATCATTTGTCTTGGATCACTGGATCATCGCTTGGTGGAGCAGAGGAGGAAGCTTGTTGGTCTTGTTTCTTCTTAGACCTCCTTTCCTGACCTTGAGCAGAGGCAGATGCAGCTGTATCTCCTTCTTCTTCATCATCATCCTCATTCCTCTCCTCTGTCCTCTCTTCTTCAATCCCCTCATCATCCTCAGTCTCATCATCATCGTCCTCATCATCGTCCTCATCATCGTCCTCATCATCATCATCACCATCATCTCCATCTCCCTCTTTAATCTTTAGAGGCTCATCTTTAGATCCCTTAAGCTTTAGCATGATGGTCTTCTTAGCCTCCTCCAACTCCTCAATCTTCTTAGCAGATGTGACACTGTGCTCTTGGAGTTGGGCGATCTTGTGGCTCTGAGCAGCCATTTGTTGGGCCTGCTCATCTATCAACCGAGCCTGCTCCGAGATCTGCTGAGACTGCGCCGCAGTAAGATCTGTCAGGTGACGGATCTGCGCTGTCTTCTCCTCATCAGCAGCTAACAAACGCATCACCATCCGGTTTAGCGCAAAAAGCTGTTCCTCTACCCAATTGGAGGTAGAGGTGATCCGTATATATGTGAGGGATGTGCAGAGGGTCCTGCTTGGTGGCTAGTGGTGGTAGTGGTGGCTGTGGTGAAGATGGGGTTTGGTCGGGATGATAGTGGAGGTGATGTAGGAGTGAAAGATATGGTGGTGGTTGGCATATGTACAGTAGTGGGAGGTGTGGTGGTGGTAGTGGTAGCTGTGGTGGCTGTGGTGGTGGATGGTGTGGCTGTAGGGGTGGTAGTAGTGGTGGTAGCTGTGGTGGCTGTGGTGGTGACGAAGGTGAGTCTTCTCTTCTTCTTCTTCTGGCCGTGGGGCTGAGCCATCCTTTTCTTCCTCCTCGATCCAGTCGAGGTGGATGTTCCCCCAGAACACGGCCAGATGGCTCAGGAGCATAGTTAGGATCCGCAGCTGTCTCTCCCGAATCCCTAGGGCGTTCACCAACCGCCCTGAGTCCATGCTCTATGGGAACAACCTTGCTTCCCACAGTCCTCGTCAAAAGCTCCTCATCAGACTCGTCTTCCTCCTCACCAGGAATAAAGTCCTGGTGGAATCCTGCTGACTCTGCTATGTCTCCTGTGGGGGCAGATACTGGAGGTATAACGTCTAAGTTGTGCCCCGGGTGGAATAGGCATGTCATCTCCAGCATCCCCACTGTCATCATCATCTGAATCATGAGTGGGTAGAGCAATCTGCTCCACATCAGAATCACTATCGTCGTGGCGCCACTTCCTCCTGGCTGGCACCACGTAGTCCTCCCGGGCCAAATGCCCAAACAATCTCCTTACAGGGGGTTTCACCTGCTTCCCCCTGTATACCTTCGTGTGGTGTCATCCATCACCTCAAGAACAACAACATCATCCTTCTCCTTTGGCAGGGAGGGGAGCTTCTGGTCTATGATCATCTGCATAAATCTCGGGTACATACAGAAGCCCTCCTTCCCTTTCCCCTTGATGTTCTCCACCAGGTAGGTGAAGATCATCTTGGAGAAGCTGAACGAGTGGTTCAGCACCAACGCAACATACGCGTTCTGGATCTGGTCGGATAACTCATCAAAACCTCCCTTCCTAGAAGCTATAACTTAGCAGCACGTGCGCAAGATACTTAAACTGGGGACAGAGGTTGCTCTTGTTGAGCACCCCAGCATTGATATCCTCAGAGTACTTGGCTCTAAGAAAGCATCCTCTGACAGTGAGGGGGTGAAGTCTAGTCAACCAATCAGCATCTTCCCCCAACTGCAACACTATCCTTAGATCCTCCTCTGTGATAGCTATAGCCTCTCCAAAGATGGTACTTCTGATGCAGTGAGGCTCAAAGGATCTATCAACTGTCGCACCTTCCCAGAAGGCCTGCTGAATGGAACGATAAGGAGTGCAAGGAGCAGATATGGTGTGTGCAATCCTCGACCTCTGTAGAAAGGTGATAATGCCCGAGAAATCAGCAGCATTTCTGGATGTCAGATCCAGATGAGCACAGATATTGTGCTTCGTACTCATAGTCCATCGACTCGCCATCTGTTAGACAAACAAAGTAAACGTTAGTACCATTGGCTAAGAATGTCATGAAACATTTGGACTTGAAAAAAAAATCTTTCTGTCATGCGAATGAGGTTGTGCGACTGAGATCAGTCATGCGACTGAACAGTGCGACTGGGATTCAGTCGTGCGACTGACCCCATGCGTACGACTGAGTGTGCGACTGGACTCATGCGTATGTAATCTCATGCGGTTACACCAGTCGTGCGACTGAACTCATACGCATGGTTCAGTCGTGCGGTTAAGCTATTCGCACCCTTCAGTCGTGCGACTGAAGTTCATCAACCTGTCCATTCGCATGTTATACTGACTGTTCAATTCAAATTTAATTTTTCACTGATTTTGAGTATTAGACTTTGTGTTCTGGTTCATTAGACTCGCAATCCATTCGTATAACACCTAACATCTTTAATTTCATTTGTTTGAGTCGTTTAGTTAGGTTATTTTGTCACTTAAGTCTCGGTTGTTTCACGAGGTCTATTTTCCAGATTCAGTGTCAAATTGAATGTTATTGTAGTGTCTCTTCACCGCAAGTTACCTGTAGAATCGATGTCGATGGTCAGTATGTAAGAAACAGGGGTTTATAGAGATCAAATGAAATTTTGGCAGAGTGACTTTAGTTCGTGCGATTTAGGGTTAATTTGAAAGTGGTGAGTCTCTGCGACCGACTCTCTCTCTATTTATACTAACCTAAATTCAATCGTGCGACTGGGCTCATACGCACCTTTCAGTCGTGCGAGTGGGCCTCAGTCATGCGATTGGTTCAGTCACCCTTCTTCATTTGTCCGACTGGATCTCAGTCGTGCGACTGACTCATTCGTTCGCTCTTAAGCATCCGACTGGGCCAATCGTATGGGCCATTCGGTTGGATGGTCCATACTCATGGTCCATTCGTACGAATGGCTCCCATTCGTATGATAAGTCCATACGAATGGTCCATTCGTGCGAATGGGTCATACTTATTAAATTTTCTGCCATTTTGAACATTTAACATTTAAACCCTTTTTAACTGTTGAAATTAACATTATGAGCAATTGATCATCTGAGACATGATCATTTTAACTTGAAAACTTTTGATCACCTAAGACGTGATCTTTTTAAACACTTTGTCACCTCAGACGTGACTCATTTATCTTTTGAAAAACATATGTGGTCATCTCAGACATGACCCTTTTTGGTGAGTTGATCCTTTACTGACTTTCATGATGTAGTCCAACAAACACATAAACTGAAATGACTAAATAAACTGGAAACTTAAACTAAAGTATAAAATTAAACTTGTTTTTGACTTTTTGTGAGAGATGAATCCTAAGATAGAAATCTACTGGATTTGGTTCCGGAATATGTAGCTTCTATTTAGTTTGACCACACCTGGACCAATTCAATTTTGGAATCATACAGGCAAGTCAAATCATTTGGGACTTGTTGTCAAAACCTTTTGATGCTCAATTCTTGGTTTTCATCCAGAGTCATTAGCAAATTTAGGAAATCATACTGGTACTATTAGATTCCCACATTGATTTGAACTTTCAAGAATTGCAGCCACAATGATTGTCAGTATATTTGTCCTCTTAAATCCATACACAGACTTTTGACACAGACTGGTGATAGTTTTAGTTTAATTATTTCAACTAACATTTGTGGATCCCACACTTATATGGTTATCAACATTCCTCAGGAGCTTTTGAGCGGTCTACGGGTATTTTTACAAGAAGAGACTATTCTTAGAGCTTTCAAAAAGAAGCCAATCCTCAGGTCAGTGCCATCACACACAGCAGAGAGGCGGCAAACAACAATGAATTCTAGAATATCTAGGTTATGCTTATCCTCAGGTCAGTGCCATCGCACAGCAGAGAGGCACACAACCTATCTTCTTGTTAGAGCAGCTTAATTTTCTTTTGCATAGAATGCACCAACAACATAAGTCATTAGCTTGATAGCATTTGTCTTTCATTTTTTTTCGTGCTTTGCTCTATTTATGGTCATCCACACACATTTGTGGCGTTTACATGCTCATTACCCCTTATTGGAATATTGTTGATTGTGTTAACCAGTGATAAGATGGTAGCCCACAGTCAGTTGAACAACTTAGTTTGATCTTGAGATCACCAGTCAGGTCTAATCATCTATTGTGTTGAATCTACCGACATATCACTTGTGGTCTAGCAACCTCTAAGTCTACTTTCGTTGTTTACCTTAGTAGTTACCAGTTTTTCTATCATCTTTCCTTTTATATTGCTTAGACTACACAGACTTATACTTTGAATTTTGCATCTTTTCTAAATTAAAGTTTTAAAGTCCCTCTTGATTTGTACCTGTGTACTATCATTTTCCAAAGGGTTTGAATCGGTATCACAGATACGATCTACCTTATATCAGCTATCCACTCCTTCTCCCTCGTTTTTTTTTAATGTTACTGGTTGATTTATTCTCCCCCTAAAATTTTAAAATCATAACTGGTTTAATTATTTTAGGATTGTAATAGACAGCTAGATAACATGAATTTAATTTAAACAAAACATAAAATAAATAACGAAAATAAAATAAAAAAAATTAACTATACTGCATCGGACTACACCTGATCATCATCAGGGATAACATCACTTTTCTTTTTAACGCCGTTGACCTCTAAAAAAGCCAAACTTTCCACTGGGTGCATTTCTTGGAAACCTCCTTCCAGTTCTCTTGTAGAACTTCTTGGCTCTATGAGTGAGAAGAGCCATCTGCTGGACTATTTCCATATATTCCAGATCATCTGGATGGATACAATCCAGGTCTTCAAGAGTGAAAAGAGAGTTGCCACAACTTTCATCAGAAGACACAAAGGCTTGAGAAGAGCTTGTCTCTTGGAATGGGCTTCGTTAAGAGTAGTTCTCCCTAGGTATCTCTGGGAAGGTGATGAAAGGACCCTTTGGTGAATTGTCATGGTAGCATATGAGATGATGTTGGGGTTCTATGCTATCCCTTTCAACCACATGCAGGGCTGAACCCAATTGATTGTTGGAGTTGCCAGATGAACCTTGCATGTTCATCTCCATCTGGTAACCACTAAGAATCTCATATAACTCTGTCAGAGTAAGAGTTTTGAGATTTTCAGTCCTCTTGATCACCACACAATAGTGTGTCCATTGCCTAGGAAGTGAGGACATGAAATTCCTTACAATGTCACTATTTTCAAGAGGAACTCCTCCATCCACAAGGGTATCCACTATCTCAACATACCTGAAGTATTGTTGAGTCATGGTTTCACCTGTTTTGAAGGAGAAGTTTTCAAACTGCTGCTTCAGGAGATCCTTCTTGTTCTCCTTGGCTTCAGAGGAACCTTCATACATCAGTTTTAGTGCATCCCACAGCTGTTTAGCTGTTTTGCACTTCTTGAAACCTCTGTACAAAGAGTTTGGAAGGGCAGTTTGAAGGGCTGTCATGGCTTTTCTGTCAATCTCTACTCTCTTCCTATCTTCATCAGAGTATTTAGCCACATCTTTGGGGATCATACCAGCACCAGTAGCAGAAGGAGTGCTGGGTATTAAAGGTCCATTTTCAACAGACTCCCATATTCTTGAGTTTAGAGACCTGATGAAACCTTCCATTCTCATACACCAGGTATCAAAGTCATCAAGAGTGATCAGTGGGGACTTGTTCATGGTTCCAGTTTCCATATCAGTCTTTGAAATGGCTGTCATTTGAAAGTTTAGTATTTGTGTGTGTGAGGGATCTTAAGATGTGAGATCTTATATCAAGAGCCTGAAATGCTCTGATACCAATTGCAGGACCGGTGAAGGGTGGTCACTTACAACACAGCAACACAAAGAGGAGATTAACCAAACTTAATCAAACAGTAAACTGGATTAACTACAATAATTATACTAAGAACACAAGTAATAAGTAAGAGACTGAACAAGAGAACACAAGAGATTGGGTTTCAAGGATGCATTATATTGCTTTCTCAAGTTCTATTAGAAGTGTTACGAAGCATAAAGAAATATACTAGAACATGGAATACTTATACTACAACCTACAGCCGGCTATACTTTGAAAGCCAGCTGGATACAATTGACTAGACACAAACAAAATCAATTGTAGAGTCAAAAGGCATATATGCCTTTTGACTTGTGACTATGACATGCCATAGCTCACATCCTAATATATTACAAAAAGGATAAAAGTACATAAAGTAGAAAGCATGGACTCGAGGCCTCAATGTACAGTTACCAAAAGCATGGACCTTTCACCAACTCATGTAAGTTGGTGACTTTACAGAGTTGCAGCGGAAAGGTGGTCCAGCTTTATGGTAAAGTACGTCAGATAAAGGCATATCTCTAAAAGTCTTCGAAAGAAATCTGTCTTCACTCTTTGGCTTCAGAAGACTTTGTCTCTGAAGCTTCGGAAGACTTCACTTTTGGCTTCAGAAGATATTGGTCTTGGCTTCGGAAGATTTTACATTTAGAATATTTGTAGTGTATGGTGTAAAACTTCCGAAGCATTTCTACTTCAGTTCTTTAGTACATTGCTTGCAGAGATACTTTGGATGTTTTGGCTGCATCAGACTTATAGGAATTCTTACAGTGACAATCAATAACAACAACATACCAACATTGTCAGTCGCCAGACCACCGCGGACGTCGCCACCACCGGCAGCCGCCACCACCAAGGACGGCTTTGCAACTAGCACCACTATCGACCGCCGTAGGCACCAACAGTGGCCACCACTATCGTCGTCAACATCTTTCTTTTTACATCTTTCAGTTCTAGGCAAACCTTCGGTTAGATCTTTGTAGATCGGAATATTAGAAGCACATGCAAGGTTAGATCGGAATATTTTTGACTGAACCATCTATCATATAGGGTTGTTCACGCACAGAAAGGAGGTCACCAAAGTTTTGTCGTAATCCGACCGTCGCCTTTATGCCTTCACTACCATAGTGTTTTGTGGAAAGCTGACACCACCGTTAGATTCCCCTCGTGGAGACCATTAGGGTTATGTGCATCACATGCTAAAGCAACCACAGGTGCTGCCACCTATGGTGGCCGGCCGTCTAGCCATCGGATTTATTAGAATGAAGGGGAGAGGTTGAAAGAGAACCATGTGTGTGTGTGTTTTTAGTGAGAGAGATGAGAGGTAGAGTGAGAAAGTGAATGTGGAAATGAAAAAGAAAGTGGTTTATATACTTAGAGGATTCTAACACTGTCTTTCAGCACAGTATCTTCCTAACATTGTCTTCTAACATATCGCGTATTTTGTTGAGTCTTATCTTTTTATGAAACATCAGAAATTTTATTTTGTATATGAATGTGTATATTATATTTTATATTAAATATTGCTTTTAAAATTTATATTTAACGCCTAAGTCGGTGTCTGTCATAAATTTTGTATTTTATTCGGTTTAAGAATCTGGTTATCGCTTGCGATTTGAAGGCTCTGATAATTTAAAATTTAAAAATGTTAATTTCTATATAAAGATTTTGCAATACTTTCCATATTTCCTGCTATGCGTTAGTTAGTGTATTCTTGTCGTTAGTCACAATCACGTTATCTTTGTTGTAGCTTGCTAGTGTTTTCTCGGTTCGTGGAAGGTTCTTCGATTGGTTCTCTGTACCAATGTAAAATATAATAACTGTGAATCCTGGGATCTCAATCAGGAATTATCAGTGTTAGATTGGAATCGAGTTAATGATTGCGGAATGATCAATAATCGTTGTTTAATTGATTAATTGTTAAAAATAAAAAAATCAATGACAACGAATATTAATGATAAAGAACTCAATCATATCAACACAATAAATAAACGAATAGATTTGATTCAAAAGTATTTCATTAAACTTGTTAATGATTGCAGATGAATAAATAATGAATGCTATAAACAATAATTGCTTCGAACGTGTTGAGGTTTCTGATGTATTGATGTGACGGCTGCTAGGGTTTTGTGTTTGATTGTGTGAATTGATGTGATGGTTGTTAGGTTGTTGTCTATTGCTTTTGTTCACTCCTTGACCTGAAACCTAGGACTCCTATTTATAGACGCACATGTTTCTGTTAAGGAAACAACGAATCTCTTGGAATGTGTGGTTTGACTTGTTGACTTGTTTACTTGAATTACATGTATCATTTGAGTACAAGTGTTTTGTCTTCAGCAGCACATTTGTCTTCCGCAGGAGTTTGCTTTCCATAGGAGTCTTCACTTGAAATCTTCATTGTACAAGTTGTTCATCTGTTGGGTGTTTGATCTCTCAGCTCCCTTAGACTTGTCTGCATTGGTGTTCTTCCGTAGGAAATCCTCAGATGCATTTCATATCTACGGAAGAACAAATTTGTTAATCCGTAGATCTTTCGTACACTTTGTCAATTTCAGAAATTGACTAAGTCTAATGTTTGATCCTGCAATCATACATACAAATCAACACATTTATACATGGGTTAACCTATATACATAATGCATACATCATAATAATGAATTACAAATATACATTACAATTATTGATCAAGTTCTAAGTCTATACAAGATGATCTAGATCTATTGTTCCTAGATCTAACAATACTCCCCTTTAGGCTTTGACACTTGTAATCAGTTCTTCAAAACTGAAAGCTCCTTCATCCTTGACACCATTTTCTTGTTGAAGTATGATACTGCATCCTTTTGATCATTGTACTTGTACTTGATCTCCATTCTTCGTATCTTTCGAAGTGTCTCAAAACTCAATCCTAGTACATCTTCTTCAGAAGTAAGTATTTCCACTACACTTTGATTGTGCACTATTTCAAGCTCATCTTTTTTTGATATTCTTAGTTCTGAAACTTCCTCAATGGTAGATCCTTTCAGCAGTCCAGCTTCATATCTTCTTCTCTTTTATGCCTTTGCATGCAATTTGTCAATTACTTGAATAATATACACGTATAGACATAGATCATTCTTTGGTCTTTCATCAGCCACCTTTTGGAAGAATTTGTCATGTAGATATGATATATAGCTTGGGTGAAGCAACTTGATCTCCACTGGATCAGAAATTCTTATCTTATCAGCTTTCTTTCCTTTAGCATTCCTCTATAGCACCAACTCTTTAGTTTTCTCGACATATCTCCATTTTGTTTTAGAGTTGCTGAATTCCTGTTGCTGTATCCAACCCTCTTGAAAAATTCATCATCTACAAGAGTAGAGGAGTTGGATTTTGATATTTTCTTTCCTTGATTTTTTCTATGCTCAGCATCCTCTCTCTTGGCTCCTTGAGCACATCATCTATGTTTTATCAGTTTTAGCCTTCCCACCCGAAATAGAAAAATTTCTTCCTCTTGAGTGAATTGGGTAATTAGTGATATTTAAGCTATGTAGATCCTTAATGTCACTTTTAGGCATGCACAGTACTTGTTCTATATCATGGAAGTATTCAATCCTTCCAGGTGTTCTCTTTATCACAACACAATCCTAGTCTGGATCATATTTCCAGGCCATGATCCTCTTTTCTTCCATAGAGTTGGGAGTTATGATGTGATCAAACAGCTCTATCAAGGTAGACTTCTATTCTGTTATTTCTCTAATTGTTGTTCCCAATGGCCACACTTTGTCAGGTATAACTGCACGTGGCTCTCTGATCAGCTTTTCCTTCCCTTTGTGCTGATCTTTAGATTAAACAGTTACATGATCAGCAGGGAGTTTGCTTTGTTACTCATAAGATGGGTTTGGGGCTTCAGTCCTGAACATTACACAAGTTTCTAGCTCTATTTTCATCACATGCTCCATCATCCTCCTTAGCTCAGCCACTTATCTTCCCTTCAGCTCATGAAATTTGTAGTTATGACCCTGTGTGACATCCGTCACCTTAAGGTCCGTCAATTAACGTGGTTTTCCGTTAACTATTCCTTGATCGATCATTCCTCATCTTTATTAACTCTTTATGTGGATATCATGTGTGCCTTATCATCGTTGTGCTTGTGTATTCGTTGTAATCATATGTTAACTTTAAAAACTCTTAAAACTTTCAAATCGTAACCGCCAAATATAACATTTTTATATATATTAAACGTCACTAATAAAACCATTTTTAAGTTATAAATATCATTAAATGCATTTTTATAATTAATATAACTAATCCGTTAAAGTCGTTTTTCAACCGAAACAAATTTGGGAAACTCGGGGGTAAAGTGCAGGGACTAAACTTGACATTTTGCAAACTTGGGCTGGGTATATAAACCCATTTCCAGCCCTAATCACCATTACTTCATCTTCTTCACCTTCTTCACTCTCTCTACTCTATCTTCTTCATTCTAGCACCAAATCCAACCCGCTTGGTCTTGTTTTCGTCGTCTAGACTTCATCTACAGCCTAGTCTACTCCTTTCTAGCAGGTAGACGACTTTGGTTATCCCTTTTCTTGCTTTTTCACGGCTGTCCAAACTAGGGTTTCGGGTGTTCGGGTTCAACCCAAACACATGAGGTCGTGTGGGTGCGTGTGAGGTCTTTCTGCTTGTGTTTCATGTTTGTGTTTGTTTGTAGAGTGTTTCTGGAAGTCCTTGTTGTGTAAAACTAGCGTTTAGAGCAGCCGGGGGCTGCTCAGCCCCACCACAGTCGTGATTCTGCTGTCCAGGCGACTGGGTCTGTCATGCGATTGAGTCGTGCAACTGGGTGAGTCGTGCGACTGAGCCATGCGTCTGAGTCAATCGTGCGACTGAGTTGTGCGACTGGGCATGTCGTACGACTGAGTCGTGCGACTGTGTGTATGTATGCCATTGAGTCATGCGTGCGAATGAATGTATGCGATTGAGACATGCGTATGAATGAATGGGTGCGATTGAGTCAGGTGACCGACTGAATGAATGCGATTGTGCGCGTTTCGCACGACTGGAGTCCAATCGCACGAATGAAGGTTCAATCGTACGAAAGTAGCTAATTCGCACGATTGAAGGTTGATTCGTGCGTATGGAGGTTGAGTCGTGCGATTGAGTGTTGTGTGGTACGACTGAATGCCAGTCACACGAATGAAGGCTCAATCGTACGAATGAAGCTGATTCGCACGATTGTGGGTTGATTCGTGCGTATGAAGGTTGAGTCGTGCGTCTGGTCCTGTCGTGCGACTGTAATTGTTTTGTTTGATTTCCTTCTTGTGCGTGGTGTGTGTAGGTCGTGTGATGTTGAGGTAACATTAACACAGTTGCCATTGTTCGGCCACAAATATTAAAGTCAACGCTAAAAAGGGCACAAATACTATTCAAAACAAATTTAACTAACGCTTTACAATTATCAACCAACTTATAACTAATGACATTCATCTAATACTTTCTCAATAACAATGAAACTTTTACTCAAATATCATCAACAATGGCGACAATGTCTAGTACTTGGATCTACATAAGGTTGTGTGTCTGTTTGTCGTGTGAGTTACACGCGACCCAGCCGATACAACCCGAACCGACCGATCATTATTATGCGCTTATTTCATATCACTAATGTTTAACAATAATTGTCAATAGGGTTGACTGTTCATTTGCATTCAACATTTGGATACATTGCTTATTTACATACTTACCACTAAACAAGTGAGTTTCGTGGCCCCTTTTTACGCTTATACAATATTTCAATCATTTACAACTTGGGGGAAAAGTATGCTCATCCATTTTCAATGCTGTACAACTTACTTACATTTTACATACAAGGAATCAACGTGATACTGTGTTACAAGTACTTATCTGATACATGCTTGGGTCTGCTGTGTGGTTCTATCTTTGCAACTATTTAATTCCAGTGTGGGAACCGACGGTTAGGTATTGGTAGTACTACTAGGTTGACACCTCCACCTTGTTCGATGGTATACTAGTTGGTACCATCAGTGGCCAGGAACGAGCCCTGGGTGAATATATCTGACGACATTTCTTTGTGTACGTCGCTATGTTTGGTTGCAAAGCTCATGTCATGTGATTTTACTTGTGTATATAACTGTATTCACGGTATTCCACATCATTTACTATATACACCATCACTTACTCATTTATTACTTAAACCTGCGAGCTCACCAACAATTATGTTGACCGTTTTGAGCATATCTTTTCAGGTGATCATGCAAGTTCAGGAATCTAGGTGTGCTGCCTTAGTGGAGACCCTAAGATGCATTTTTGTGACTAAACATGTTTTGGCAAACAACTCTTTTGAACAATGTGTAGTCTGTGTAAACAATTACAATCTTTTGATACTTGTTCCCGGGTTGTGGGAATTTACATTACAATTTCATCTTTAATTGGTTATGTGAATCATTATCAGGTTATGCATATGGCTATGTTGTCGTGAATATTGACTAAACACGACACAAGTCCCCTTGTTGTCGGGTGTCGTCATGACACGCTTGTCATCATTTATTATATTGCATCTCTATCGCTTACCATGTGTTATGACGATCCCGATCTCGTTATATCCCCGTGTTTCCACTTTTAGCGGGGGTGTGACAGATTGGTATCATAGCCATTGGTTATAGAGAATTAGGCAATACGCTTGACCTAGACTATAACCTAGGAACCTTCATGTAGATTAGCATGCTAGGATCTGTATGCATATTATATCTCGTGTATGTGTTCCTCGCTGCTGGGTTTGTTCATTTATTTGTTATGTAATCTTTCACCCAATGAGAGAGCCCTTGTGCTCACTCTTTTATGGGATGCTTCTATTGGATCTTCCGTTCCCTCTACGCGCCGAGTTGGTTTATCAAATCCGGGTATTAAACCCGAAGAGATCTTCACAGATCATGCTATTGCGCTTGACCTTGGACATTGAGATTAACCCTGAGGAGGTTATGTCTGAAACCTCGAAAGAGGAGGAAGTAGACAACCTCCGCTAGACTAAACGTGATTATATACATGGACTTACAACTGTTATGATGGACTATTGTTGAGATATTACCAATTCATGGTGTGAGAATTGCACGAATTGCATGCGATGTGTGATGACAATAAGTGTGATATTAACTTGGAATACTGGACTTGATGAGTGTTATGGATAATACACTTTGAAATGATTTAAGCTTATGTGTTTACTATTTCTATGATTAGAAAATGCCGCCTCGAAGAGTTACACGCAGCAATAGTGGCGGGAGTGAAGCCCCAAGGGGCAGAGGCAGAGGCAGAGCACCAAGGACAAATGATGGACCTGCCAGTAACAATCAGGAAACAGGGAACGCCGATATGGCAGCCCTGATCGCTAAACAGTTGGCCGCGCTGATTCCTACTATTGTGGCCCAAGTGAGCGACGCGCTCCAGCAACACCACCCTCACGGGGATGGTGGCAACGACAATGGAGATAATGGAGAAAGAGCCCATGGTGGGATCGAAACTGAGGTGGGAAACGGAAACCCGACCGGAAACGAAAGCAACTAAGAGACCGGAAATGGTGGTACAGCCGGTATTGAGACTGGGGTTGTTAATGCCAGACGGGGGTGTTCATACAAGGAGTTTATGGCTTGGAAACCGAGGGAATTCGATGGGAAAGGTGGGGCGATAGCCCTAACCAGGTGGCTGAAAAAGATGGAGGCAGTAATTGACATCAGCGAGTGCCTCGATAGCCAGAGAATCAAATATGCCACCTGCTCACTGCAGGGCAAGGCCCTAACCTGGTGGAACACCCAGGTTCAAGCTAGAGGAAGAAAATCTGTGATGCAGATGTCATGGGACGAGTTTAAAGCCTTGATCACCGAGGAATACAGCCCCCTCAACGAGACGTAGAAATTAGAGCATGAGTTCTGGAATCATGCTATGGTGGGGGCCGGGCATGCAGCTTATACCGACCGTTTTCATGAGCTGGCAAGATTGGTTTGGCATCTGTTCACGTCGGAATCAAAGAGGATTGAGAGGTACATTTGGGGACTTGCGCCTCAAATTAGAGCAATGGTTACAGCAGCTGCTCCTCCTACTATTTAGAGCGCAATTCTGAAGGCTGGCGCTTTGACTGATGAGATGCTGAGAACAGGGGTTTTAGGCAGAGTAGCAGAGAAGAGAAAAGATGTTGGGGAAACGAGCCGGTCAAGTGCCGGGAGGTTTGATAAGAGGGCCAAGACAACCAGGAATTTTGTGGCCGTGTCTCAGGCCAAGAGAGAGTATGTGGGGCCGCACCCCAAATGTGACAGGTGCAACTATCATCATCCCCCAGGAGTGCAGTGTCGGGTGTGCGCGAACTGTAGGCGCCCGGGGCATTTGGCGAGAGACTGTAGAACTGCGCCGAATCTTGTGGCACCCGTCAACGCGGTTAACCCCGCCGGAAATGCAAGGGCTTGTTATGAGTGTGGAAGCCCTGATCCCTACAGAAACATGTTCCCCAGACTGAACCGGGCACCGGGTCAACAAGGAAACAACCAGCAGCAAGTGATGGCTATAGCTGGAAATCAGGGCCCGACTACTCAAGGGAATGCAGCTCGGGGACGTGCATTTGTCATCGGAGCCAACGATGCTCGTCAGGACCCAAATGTTGTCACGGGTACGCACTTACTCAATCATCACTTCGCATCTATATTATTTGCGGTACTGGAGCAGACAATAGCTTTAATCTTATGAGTTGTGCAATGCTTGATTTGAGTCCTATTAGGCTAGGAAACTAGCTACTCTGTTGAGATGGCAACGGTTAGTTTTTAGATTAGAGGTTGTTCAGGCCGATGAGATTATTAGGAAGTGCTCGTTAAAATTGGAGGACCATGCCATCGATATAGATTTGATACCCTTTGAGCTAGGAAGTTTTGATGTGATTGTGGGTATGGATTGGTTGTCGCAAAACGGAGCAGAGATTGTCTGTCGGGACAAAATAGTACGAATCCCTATGCCAAACGGGGAAGTACTCAAGATTCAGGGAGAACGACCGGGAAGGAACTTAAAGCTTGTTTCCTGTATGAAAGCACGCCAAAGTTTACGAAAGCAGTGCTACGCCTTTCTGGCACATGTGGTTGAAAAGAAGGATGAAGAGAGGAAACTAGTAGATATTCCAGTGGTACGGGATTACCTAGATGTATTTCCTGATGACTTGTTTAATTTGCCTCCTCCACGACAGGTGGAATTCCTTATTGAGTTGGTTCTTGGAGCTACACCGGTAGCAAAGACGCCATATCGACTAGCGCCATCCGAAATGCAAGAGTTGTCTAGTCAGTTACAAGAGCTACTGGAGAAGGGTTTTATTCGACCGAGTCATTCACCGTGGGGAGCACCGGTACTATTTGTCAAAAAGAAGGATGGATCGTTCTGCATGTGCATCGATTACCGTGAAGTGAACAAGTTAACCGTGAAGAATCGATATCCTCTCCCTAGGATCGACGATTTGTTTGACCAGTTACAAGGAGCTTCGTATTTTTCAAAGATCGATCTTTCGTTCTGGGTATCATCAGCTAAGAGTTTTCGAGGACGACATACCGAAGACATCGTTTAGGACTCGTTATGGGCACTATGAGTTCTTGGTCATGCCGTTTGGGCTGACTAACGCACCAGCTGTGTTTATGGATCTAATGAATCGGGTGTGCAAACCTTACTTGGATAAGTTTGTGATTGTGTTCATAGACGATATACTTATCTACTCCCGATCAAAAGAGGATCACGAAGAACACCTTCGGGCAATTCTGGAGCTGCTACGGGAAGAGAAACTTTTCGCCAAGTTCTCGAAGTGTGAATTTTGGTTGCGGGAAGTGAAGTATTTGGGTCATGTGGTTAACAAGGACGGGATTCATGTAGATCCCGGCAAGATCGAAGCGGTGAAGAAATGGGATACGCCCAAGACACCATCAGAGATACGGCAATTTTTAGGATTGGCCGGTTACTATCGTCGCTTCATCGCGAATTTTTCAAAGATTGCTCAGCCATTAACCCTGCTTACTCAGAAAGACAAGAAGTTTGATTGGGGTCATGCACAAGAACAAGCGTTTCAAACATTGAAAGAGAAACTGTGCAACGCGCCTATATTGTCTCTCCCAGACGGAACTGATGATTTTGTAGTATTGTGACAACCGACCTCCAGGTTGTTATCCTAACCCTAAATTACTTGCATCATTATCCATCTTATGAGTGCTAATAATTGAAACTATTCAACCCTACCATGAAATTGGAAACAATTCTTACTACTTGACTCAAATTATGGTTTCATGTGATTTTTATTATTGATTTTTAGCTAATTTAGGTTCTACCTTTTTAAAAGGTAGTGTTCCGGGAATGTTGACTAGTCACCCTTACAAAATTAATTTCAAGAGAAGGCAATTAAAATGTGAGCATACACACTCACACTTATATAATTTTCGGCCATGCATGCATGGACATGCACTAGATACCTCAAATATACCATCCACTAAACAATACATTATACCCAATACTACAAAACTACACTACATAATAACAATTTACAATTAAAAATTAAATCAAATACCCTCCCACTACACTCCAAATGCGGCCGCCCTCCCCCCTCCACTCCTCTTCTCTCTACACCACCACCACACTCACCACTTACATTACATGCAAGTCTCTCTCCCTCTCTCCCTCTCTCCCTCTTATTCGAAATATTCAGCTGAAACAAACACACACACACCACAATTCTCTCAAAGAAATTCTCTCTAAGTCAAGCACAAGAAATCGTGAAGAACACCACCAAGCAACAATCGGCCAAGTGCAAACCGCAAGGAGGTGGCCTAGTTCGCGAGTTTTGGACTCTCACCCGCACTTGTTCAACTTTTCCAGCCTTGGTTCGAGCTTCTACAGCCAAGTCCAAGGAGTTTCTAGCCATCCACGACCATCAACACCTTCTAAACCGTGAGTTACATCAAGTGTAAGCTCATGTTGTCGGTTTTGGACATTTCACTTGTTTTCTTCATTTTTCACCTAAAAACCTTGCTTTTTCCTTGTTGTAGCAGAAACTTCTCACCATCACTTTGTTCTTAAGGAGTTCCCAACGTTCTTGAAGGTAAATCTCATGTTATGTTAGTCATTCTTGAGGTGGAAACCGATTTCCACCATGAAAACCCTCTTTTTGGGTGTTTTGGTATAATCTAACTTGTGAAAGTTGCAACTCTTGTAAACCAAACTTGTGACCTGCATTTTTATGACTTAATGGACTCCCAAGAACCTGTTTAAAAGTTCCAAAAGGCTACATACTCGAACCCATGGTTATTACTTGGATTACACCTTGAAACCCTTCTTTCAACCAAGACTCATAACTTACTCATGAACGACTTAATGACACCTTAATAATCTATTTATAAAGTTAAATGAAGTGTTGGTAATGTTTAAACTCAAGTTAAGATGTTTACACAAGCGTTATGGTTGGTTATGACATTTTCTATATTTTTGAAGCATATGGATGTGTAGAACAACTAGGCAACTCTTTGGGACTGAAATTTCAGTAGTTTTTGATGAATATTAAAAGAGTTAGTAATGTTTAATCTCTGGAATAAAGGACATGTTGAGATTTGCCCTCTTTTAGGCACTTTCGGGACCCGAAAACATGGTAAACTGACTTTATAAATAGCAAGAATATGAATTTAACACTCTTGAAAAGTGTTCTGGAGTCAATGGATAATTTAAATGGTCAAAAAGAAACAAATAAATGACGTTTTAACCAAAAACGGGTACAAACCGAGCATCGTTTGAGAAAAATCCATAAAAATGGAGTTCAAAGCTAAGATTTATAAAAATCATATGATTTCAGTAAGTTAAGTAATAAAAGACTTAA
The DNA here is from genome assembly GCA_025215565.1 of Flaveria ramosissima. NCBI lineage: Eukaryota > Viridiplantae > Streptophyta > Magnoliopsida > Asterales > Asteraceae > Flaveria > Flaveria ramosissima. The sequence goes on from CM046030.1 coordinate 36,828,577, forward strand.
AGGATTTGAAAAATTGGTCAAACAAGCTTTAAATGGTCAAAACCGCGTTTTAACGGGTCAAACGTAAAAACGAGATTTTCAACTATAAAAGGGCCAAACTTCACAATTTAAGGACTTAAAATTTATAAAGATACCTTTTAGAAAATACCTACTGGTCCAAGATTCAAATATATGAAAACCCTAATTTACGGTTAAAACTCTCCGGCTTTTACCGTAACCGGGAGCGTCTTAAACGCGCAGTTTTTAAATCGGACCCGTAAACTAAAAATTAGAAACACTTACTCCATAATAAGTATAATATTACTCAAAGAATCTGATTTTTGGTCTTAAATGTCATAAAGGGCAAGAAACCAAACTTGAGGGTAGAAACTGTCAATTTTAAAACTTGATGGACCAAACTGTAAAATTTTTCCAAACCTTATACCGACTTCCAGGAAGCTAATAATATCTTGAACAACAAAATTTCCTTAATATACTTAACCTAGTGAAGTAAAAATCCTAATTTTCATGAAGACGCCTTGACCTGCCATAAAAGAAAACTTTTTATACAAACCTTCACGAAACCAAAGCTTTACTCAATAGCTAAACTCTTGACACCATTGTTGCACCTTAAATGAGTTTAGGGTAGTAGCTTATTACTTAATTTGTACATGTTAGGGTGCTAGACTTGAGACACTTCCCGGCACACCAAGAGACATTTGACTTGAAACCTAAGGTGAGTTCTAGTGATTCCCCTTTTTACTATTGTTTTGGGGGTGAAACATGCTCTACTTTTATGAACTATAATTGTGCTTTACTTATGATTGTATGTGGGATTTGTGGTTACCTGCTGATTCTTATATCATGATCATTAATTCTTTCGTGAACCGCTTGTTTTATATGGATAAATCTATTTGGGGAATCCCCCACACACAGTGGCTTCCGTTCCAGGAAGGTTACCCCACTGAGATCCTAAGGGGTCATTGTGGCATGTAACAGGTTTCTTAAGAACTATGGTGAACCATCCGGGCAGGTAGGGTTCACTGGTTTGGGGCTCAGTTCTTCTTCGGGAATATCCGGTTAAACACAACTTTAGAAGAGGCCAACCGGGACTGAGTGCAGGGTTGATTATGATTTTTCCCACGATGTTTAAACAATGATTATTTTCTTTTAATCAAAGATGGATTTGTTAAGTCCTTTTGTTTTTAAACTTTAAGCACTTGAATTCACCAACTTTTTAGTTGACACAAATTTCTTTTGAGCATGTTTCAGGTAATGTATGAAGAGATCCTAGCTGTTGTGAAGACCTAGACTTATCCCGTGACCATGGCATTGGCATATTTCCTTAATGAATCATTTGGACAGTTTTATATTTGTGTTGAACAAGTACAATTTATTTTTATGGATGATTGTAAAACTCATTTGGGGGCTTGATTTGTTTCTAGCCCCGATATCTTTTTAAAAACATTAATGCCATGTGATATTCTTTCCTTTGAGCTCTTGTAATGGTTTGTTTCCGTTCCATATGTTGTTGCTAGTCTGTGACGTCCCACCCTACCTGGGCCCGGGGTGTGACAGATTGGTATAAGAGCCAAAGGTTGTAGAGAAGTCGGGAATACCATAGTAGACCCTAGGCTACAACCCTGATACCCTAGGACTGTCCTTGTGGGAAGTGTTGGGATGATCGGGTTGGGTAAATTGATGATTACACTTGATCAACGTAATCATGAATTTACCGGACGCGTAATTTCCATCACTGATCTTTAGGTTATGGTTGGACTTTTCCTGATTTATATTGATGATTTTGAAACTAAATTTCAAAAAGGGGGATTTAAATGATTTTTTTGATGAACTATGTTATCCGATACTACTAGAAGAGACTATTGATTTGGGCAAAACAGACAGCTATATGTTGGAATAACAGATACTATTGCCATCACTACTATTACTAGTACTATTATTATAATCATTAGCTATGAGAAACCAAATTACTCATGATGTATTTCTTACAAGACAACGTCTATGGCTGATGATAAAGGTAAGGCGCCTGCTCACCCCACACTGAGACCACTCCTACCGAGAACCTGAGGAGAGAGAAGCCCCAGACAGAGTATGAAGCGTACCTCCGGAGATGCGGACATCCTGGATGGATATCCGTCATGTCCGAAGACACTTAGGCTTCTGAGGACTCTTCCTCCACATCACCTTCCCGAAGCCAAACGCGTTCCCACTCTCCTCAAGTAGCTGCTCCGACCCTCTCACCCATTCCACCTATGGGAATAGGGGTGCGCGTACTGTCACCCGACCTCGCAAAAGCGTTAGGCCAGGATCCTCCGTATCCTTTAGGATGCCTCCTCCTCCTCCCCCGCCTGTTAGGATTCCGACTTCGGTACCTCCACTGTTTGACCCACGTGACGAACGCCTGATGCCGCCGAGACATAGTATGTATGACGGCCCTAGCGTACTGGCTGGTGATAGGTACTCCCAGTTGAGTCGCCGGGCAAGTGATGTAGGACCCTCTGATGCGACATTGGATGAGATTTTGAGGACTGTTCGCCGTCATGAGTTGACTGTTCAGCACGCCACTCGAACTTCCCAGTCTGCTCAATTCCAGGCTATGATGGCTACGCTAGGAGTGAAGCGTTTGGAGCAGGAGCAGGAGCAGAGAAGAAGAGTGATGATGTTCAGATGGCTGAAGAAAAAGTGGATGTGAGAGTAGGAGTACTCAGCGGGATTATCTGTCTCTAGACAATAGAAGGAAACTATTTGAATTATTATTCGATACTATTATTTTATTATCATGGGGGTGATGGAACCTTCCAAATTGTAAGAGCTTGACTCTGATTCTATTTTGTTGGATGATACTATCATGAACTGCTATTGGGATGCTAGATTTATTAAACTGTTTGTATTAAATTGCTATATGTTGTGTTGTGCCTTGAAATTGGTCTGTGCCTTTTCTAAATGGTTGCCCAACTGTCAAATTATGTTTTGATTTGGACTTTGTAAGGTTTCCTTAGTGGGTTGTAAATACATATGTGCATGCCATGATCCCTCATCCGAGGCATGGTGTAATAGGATAATGATGCATAGGCTATTCGAAACAAATTATGAGATGCTAAACGAATCTATTTGTGATACTATCAGAATGCCGACTCGCAGAGGAACACGTTTTGGACGGCGTGGAGCCACCAGGGGCCGCCGTGAGGAAGCAAGGCCGACTGGAAACCAACCTACTCCACCAGGGACTCCCGACGGGGAAACTGCTAATCAAGAGAGTGACGAAAGGATTGCTAACCTCGTAGCTCAGCAACTGGCTAACGTCATTCCGACTATTATTGCATAGATAAATGCAGACCGGGATAACACTACTGGTAATGACCGGCCGGTGAACGATGAGAGCCACGACGAAGAAGCCGAGGCGTTAAGGAATGGATGCTCCTACAAGACCTTCATGGCATGTAAGCCTAACGACTTCTATGGCACCGAGGGTGCTATAGAGACTTACAGGTGGATTGACGAAATGAAAGCTGTCTTGGACATTAGCGAGTGCAAGATGGAGCATATGGTGAGGTTTGCATCACAATCTCTCAACGGATCAGCTCTTGAATGGTGGAAGTCAATTAGTCAAAGCCGTGGAAGAAAATGTGGCTAATCGAATGGGCTGGACTGAATTCCGAGAGCTAATGACCAACAAATATTGCCCCATCAATCAACTCGAGAAGCTGGAGACAAAATTTTAAGCTTGGAGATGAAAGGTCCCAACTACACAGTATATATCAATCGTTTCTTAGCCCTGCCCCGACTTGTGCCACATCTGGTGACGCCAGAAGCCAAAGGTGTAGCACGGTTCATCTGGGGACTACACCCAAGAGTTAGGGGTATGGTCCGTTCCTCCCAGCCTGTAACCCTACAAGCTGCTGTCGACCTTACCAGCAGTTTGACAGACGACCTAATTAGGGCTGGATGGACCGATCAAGCAAGGGCTGATGAGAAGAGGAAGTTTGTTGGTGAGAAAAGGAAGTGGTTTGAAGCGAAAAGAGCGGTGGAAGTAGTAGTGGGTCAAGTAGAAGGAGTTCTGAAGGTGTGAGACGTGATGATCAGGGAAGCAAAAACCGGAGATTGTATTCGGGGACAAGCCCATTCTGCAGCAAGTGCAAGTTACATCATCAAGGGGAATGTAACCCGATGCCCTGTTTTAGGTGCAAGAGAACAGGCCATTTAATTAAAGACTGTACTTACGCACCAGGAAAACAATGCTATGAGTGTGGAGATCCAAGGCATATGAGGAACAAGTGTCCTAAGCTGGGTAGAGACAAGGATGCCAAGCACAACAAGCCTAAGGGAAGAGCTTTCGTTATGGACCCAGCAGGAGCTCAGAGGGAACCCGGCGTGGTCAACGGTACGTTCCTTGTAAACAATCATCCCGCTACTGTACTGTTCGATACTGGAGCGACTGCTAGTTTTATCTCTAGTACCTTTAGCCCATTGATTGACTTAGACGTGTGTACCTTGACTGATATGTTTACCGTAGAATTAGCTGACGGTAATATATTAGAAGCCAACGAAATCATTAGGGATTCCCCGCTGAATCTAAAAGGGAATACGTTTAAGATTAACTTGATGCCTATTAAGTTAGGAGGATTTGATGTGGTTGTGGGTATGGACTGGCTAGCGAAGCATAGAGTCGAAATCTTATGTGATGAGCGTCTACTCAAGATACCGTTGAGCGACGATGAAGTGTTAATGGTAGAGGGTGAAAGGAGTAACACCCTATACCCTATGATATCCCACTTAAAAGCTACCAAGAGCTTAATGAAGGGATGTCCAGCTTTTATAGTATATGTGATGAAAACCCAAAAGGAGAAGAAGATCGAAGATATTCCCGTGGTTTCTGAATACCCAGAGGTGTTTCCGGAAGAACTACCAGGACTCCCCCCGAATCGGCAAGTCGAATTCCAGATAGACTTGTTGGCTGGTGCTGCACAGGTAGCCAAGGCACCGTACCGACTCGCCCCACCTGAGATGAAGGAGCTAATGGTACAAATTCAAGAACTACTGGACAAGGGATTTATACGTCCGAGTGTCTCTCCATGGGGTGCCCCGGTACTATTCGTGAAAAAGAAAGACGGAACCCTGCGAATGTGAATTGATTACAGGGAATTGAATAAAGCTGACCATAAAGAACCGTTACCCTCTTCCGAGAATAGATGACCTATTTGATCAACTGCAAGGAGCAAGTTATTTCTCCAAAATAGACTTGAGGTCAGGATACCACCAACTGAAGATAAGAGAAGAAGACATACCCAAAATAGCCTTCCGAACTAGGTATGGACACTATGAGTACTTGGTCATCATGCCCTTTGACTGACTAATGCTCCAGCAGCATTCATGGACCTCATGAACTGCGTTTGCCGCCCTTACCTCGACAAGTTTATGATCGTGTTTATTGACGACATACTGATCTATTCCCGAAGTAAAGACGAGCACGAGAAGCATCTCAGGCTAATTCTTGAATTGCTCAAGAATGAGCAGCTATACGCCAAGTTCTCTAAATGTGAATTTTGGATGCGCCAGATCCAATTCTTGGGTCATGTGGTGAATGAGGATAGGATTCAAGTTGACCCTTACAAGATTGAGGCCATAAAGAATTGGAAGATTCCTGAAACTCCTACGGAGATAAGGCAATTCTTAGGACTGGCTGGCTACTACCGACGATTTATAAAGGACTTCTCGCGTATAGTGCAACCTTTGACCACACTAACCAAGAAGAACACAACCTTTGTGTGGGAGCGAGAGTAGAACGAGGCGTTTGAAACGCTTAAGGAGAAGTTATGCAGTGTACCTATCCTTGCTCTTCCAGAAGGAGTAGAAGACTTCGTGGTCTATTGTGACGCTTCGCGTCAAGGGCTAGGATGTGTATTGATGCAACGTAACAAGGTGATTGCTTACGCATCGAGACTGCTGAATGATCATGAGAAGAACTACACGACTCACGATCTGGAGTTGGGTGCCGTGGTGTTTGCTCTCAAAATGTGGAGGCACTACCTTTTATGGCACAAAGTGTATCATCTACACTGACCATAGAAGTTTGCAATATATCCTTGACCAAAAGATGCTCAACATGCGTCAGAGAAGATGGGTCGAGCTATTGGACGATTACGAGTGCGAAATCCGCTACCATCCTGGTAAGGCCAATGTTGTTGTGGCGGATGCATTGAGACGAAAGGAAAGAGAAGAACCTCTTCGTGTACGAGCCTTAAGGATGAGTGTGTATACCAACCGTATTGCAAAACTGAAAGAAGCTCAAAGCGAGGCATTAAAGGAAGAAAAATTAAAGGAAGAAGGATTGACTGGAATGGAAAAGCAATTTGAGATAGGGGACGATGGTACATACAGATATTAAGGAAGGACTTAGGTGCCAAAACACGGAGGAATTCGAGAAGTAATCCTCGACGAAGCGCACAGGTCCAGGTATTCAATTCATCCTGGAAGTGATAAGATGTACCAGGATTTAAAGGCACTTTTCTGGTGGCCGGGAATCAAGAAATCAATCGCCGTTTATGTGGGGAAATGTTTAACTTGTGCCATGGTAAAAGCTGAGAACCAAAAACCATCAGGAACGTTACAACAACCTGAAATTCCAGAATGGAAATGGGATAATGTCACGATGGATTTTGTCACACCCCAACCTTGACGGCGGAATCGTCGAGATGTGAGGGTTACGATTGTTCACAGCCACATAACGCTATTTATTAATTCCAAATATATTATTCATAAGTTTCATTAATAACATTACAAGCAAAAGTTTCAACAAAGAATACATCATGTACAAATGCTACAAATAACATGAACATCCATTTTATCTCTAGGTCTAATCCTAGATGTAATAAGCTTCGAAGAGTAGAACACAAACTTGAGGTATTCCTGAAACATGTTAAAAATAAAAGGTCAACATAAAAATGTTGGTGAGCATTCCATAGTTTTCAATACATAAGTATATAAAAGATGGCAATTCAAGTCATAAGTTAGTGAATAAAGTGATTAGGGATGTTATGAACAATGCAACAATCAAACCTCGACAAAGTTTTACAAGTCTCAAACGTTTACAAGATTATACGATCAGCTAAGTGTACTTGGATCAACCAAAGCAGGCTTGTCTGGCCCATAGATCTATGACTTCGCTGGGCTAGCAATAGTTAATGATTGTACATATAACGCCATAACATGGTAACCACAAAAGTTCAACTAACCACAACTTTGCATGATGAATTGCCATAAAGATTACAAGTCTCAAATAAGTTTACAAGTGCAATGATAATAAGTTAACATGTTTCACCCCAAAGTGTGAAAAAAGCAAAAAGGGGTATGGAAATACTCACAGATGTATATAAGATGATGATAAGGCTAAATCGAGGCTCCAATGATTTCTCTTAAAAGTTGCCTAAACGTATATGTTCCAAGATTAAGTTCGATAATAAGATTAATAACGAGACGTGAACTGGGGTTTCAATTGGAATTTGGGGGTTTAAATAGTTAAATGAAATAATGAATCGTTTATGTTTTGGTTCAATAATGTTGAAATCGATCAATTAAATATAAGAATTATAGTGAATGATTCAATAATTAAATTTATTGAATTATCATGATGTGTGGAAAAGAAATAATCAATTTAATAATTATTTAAAAATTTGATAAAAGGTACTTAATTAAATATTTATTTAGATGACTTTAAAATTATTTAAAATCGTTTTATTTAGTTTGAACTTCTAAACGATTTATTATAAAAATCTTACAACTCTTAGTAATAAGTATAATATATCGTTTTACAAGTTTCAAAAGTTTACGTAATGGTATAACCTATAAACTAGTTATGCTATAATATGGTTAAAAGAATAGATAAGCAACTAAATATTTAAATGATTATCCAAATAACTAATTAAATAATTATTCCTTTAACATACTGATTTATAAAATGTAAATAAAATCATAATCAATCTATAATTAAAGATAATATAAAGACTAGAGATAACTTAGTGATTTCAACTATTTAAAGTTTATTTTTATAAAATAAATTAATTAATACATTTGTTATTAATATTTCATATGAAAATTGTTAAGATGTTTAAAGAAATAATTTACATAAAATAATTAGATAATCTTTTTAATAACCAAAGTTTATAAACTGATTTTTATCATTTATAAAAAAATTTATATATCCTAAACATTTAAAAGAAGAAAAGAAAGAAGGAAAAAAAAAAGAAAACATTAAAGAAAAGTGGGCTGAGGGTTCCCGGGTTCGAACCCGGGACCTCAAGTCCACAAAGCACGCAAATTACCAGTGAACTAAGGCATACAGCCGCGTATAGATTTGGTATTAAATATTTATAAACAATAGTTCAAGAAAACCCCTAATTCATATGAACCCTAGTTTCGGGTTGCATCAAATTGAACATCCAATTGATGTGGTTAACGAAATTAAACTTAGGGTTTTTGTTTCCTAGATGGATTCGAGTGTGTGTGTTTAATTACCCGATTTGATTTGATAAGATGATAGGGACAAACGAAGAAGAGGTCGCGGCCGTGGGTGCGCAAAAGATGATCAATTTTCAATGATAAACAAATTAAACTCGTGTGAAGCTTCGGTTGATGATGATAAGTGTAAGCCCTCAACCAATTTTGAGTTAAGATGCCCAGAAGAGGCGTTCGAGTTATGAATTGGTTTCGGTTGTTTCGTGTATAATATGATTATAGTTCTACGATGTTAACAACAATGGGTGATATGTATGAATTCGTAATCATCCTCAGAGCGTTTTTGTTCATTTAATTTGGTTAAATGTGCTAGTGATTGAGGCATAACCGTTCGAAAGTTGAATGCGATGTTCGGTTCTTAGTTGAATGTTCTTAATATCAATTAAAATCGAATTAATATAGGGAAGCAGGTTCGAATCAAGATAGGGAAGCGTTAGAACGGTTTGATTGCATTCAATTCGATGGTTTGTTGAGGTTTTGGTGGTCGCCGGAGGAGTCGCCGGAGGTGGCCGACGGTGGGAAAGGGAAATCGGGAAGGGGGGTTGGGTTTTGGTTTCAAAATTCTCAATTTGGCAACCTAGGTCCCTGAAGTATCCATTTTTAACATTTTATGTACTAACTCTAATATTAAAGTTCCTAAATTATCAAATAGCCCCCCTTAACTTTTAAATCAAAGTTTTATATATTTATTAGTTTAATAATTCTTACAAATTATTATCATTAATAACAATATTATTATTATTGTTATTATTACTAGTTATCATTATTATTGATGATATTATTAATAATAATATTATTATTACTATTATTAGTTATTATTAAGATCATTATTTATGTTTTAAGTAATAATTATCATTATTAACTTTCAATATAAAGTATTAAAACAATTTAGACAATAAGCATAATTGGCCCATAAGTTTCTCATATGGCAACAATGGCCCTTACAAGTATTAACAATGTTAACTTATAATTAACCCGAAAATACATGATGTTACAGATTTTGTTACCAAGTTGTCCAGAACGTTTAAAGGTCACGATGCTATTTGGGTGATAGTAGATAGACTAACGAAATCAGCTCACTTCTTGCCAACTAGAGAAGACTACGACATGACGAAATTGGCCCAACTGTATGTCGACGAGGTGGTAACGAGGTATGGAGTGCCTTTGCCGATCATCTCCGACCGTGATAGCCGTTTCACCTCTCATTTCTAGAAATCGTTCTAGCAAGCTTTAGGAACCCGTTTAGATCTAAGCACGGCTTACCACCCTCAGACCGACGGACAGAGCGAAAGAACTATTCAAACGATGGAAGACATGTTAAGAGCTTGCGTGATGGACTTTGGCGGAAACTGGGATAACCATCTTCCTTTGGTGGATTTCGCCTATAACAATAGTTACCACGCGAGTATCAAAGCCGCTCCGTATGAGGCCCTATATTGCAGGAAATGCCGATCACCCTTGAGTTGGAATGAGATTGGTGATAGCCAAGTGATGGGACCCGACATAGTGTGGAGAGACACCGACAAGATCTATAAGATAAAGGAGAGACTGAAAGCAGCCAGAGATCGGCAGAAGAAGTACGCTGACAGGAGACGGAAACCTCTAGAGTTCCAAGTGGGCGACAGGGTAATGCTAAAGGTAGCACCATGGAAAGGAACTGTGAGGTTCGGAAAAAAAAGGAAAGTTAAGCCCAAGATACATTGGACCATTCGAAATACTGGCAAGAATTGGCCCAGTGGCGTATAAGTTGAAACTACCCCCGGGGTTGAGCCACATACACGACACCTTTCATGTGTCGAACTTGAAGAAGAGCATGGTAGACAAAACCCTAGAACTGCCATTAAAAGAAGCAAGAATAAACGACAAACTGAACTTTGTGGAAGAACCCGTGGAGATCACGGATCGCTTGGTCAAGCAACTCCGGTGGAGCCGCATACCCAAGGTTAAGGTTAGATGGAACTCCAAGCGAGGACCTGAATTTACTTGGGAGCGTAAAGATGAAATGAGGAAGAATTATCCACACTTCTTCAAACCCACCCGTTCAGTCTCTAATCAGAGCTAAAATTTCGGGACGAAATTTCCTAAACGGTGGGAGAATGTGACAACCAACCTCCAGGTTGTTATTCTAACCCTAAATTACTTGCATCATTATCCATCTTATGAGTGCTAATAATTGAAACTATTCAACCCTACCATGAAATTGGAAACAATTCTTACTACTTGATTCAAATTATGGTTTCATGTGATTTTTATTATTGACTTTTAGCTAATTTAGGTTTCTACCTTTTTAAAAATTAGTGTTCCGGGAATGTTGACTAGTCACCCTTACAAAATTAATTTCAAGAGAAGGCAATTAAAATGTGAGCATACACACTCACACTTATATAATTTTCGGCCATGCATGCATAGACATGCACTAGATACCACAAATATACCATCCACTAAACAATACATTATACCCAATACTACAAAACTACACTACATAATAACAATTTACAATTAAAAATTAAATCAAATACCCTCCCACTACACTCCAAATGCGGCCGCCCTCCCCCCTCCACTCCTCTCCTCTCTACACCACCACCACACTCACCACTTACATTACATGCAAGTCTCTCTCCCTCTCTCCCTCTCTCCCTCTCTCCCTTTTATTCGAAATATTCAGCTGAAACAAACACACACACACCACAATTCTCTCAAAGAAATTCTCTCTAAGTCAAGCACAAGAAATCGTGAAGAACACCACCAAGCAACAATCGGCCAAGTGCAAACCGCAAGGAGGTGGCCTAGTTCGCGAGTTTTGGACTCTCACCCGCACTTGTTCAACTTTTCCAGCCTTGGTTTGAGCTTCTACAGCCAAGTCCAAGGAGTTTCTAGCCATCCACGGCCATCAACACCTTCTAAACCGTGAGTTACATCAAGTGTAAGCTCATGTTGTCGGTTTTGGACATTTCACTTGTTTTCTTCATTTTTCACCTAAAAACCTTGCTTTTTCCTTGTTGTAGCAGAAACTTCTCACCATCACTTTGTTCTTAAGGAGTTCCCAATGTTCTTGAAGGTAAATCTCATGTTATGTTAGTCATTCTTGAGGTGGAAACCGATTTCCACCATGAAAACCCTCTTTTGGGTGTTTTGGTATGATCTACTTGTGAAAGTTGCACTCTTGTAAACCAAACTTGTGACCTGCATTTTTATGACTTAATGGACTCCCAAGAACCTGTTTTAAAAGTTCCAAAAGGCTACATACTCGAACCCAAGGTTATTACTTGGATTACACCTGAAACCCTTCTACATGTAACAACACCTTAAGCATTGTTTGCTTTTACTTACTCATGACAACTTAATGCTTAATTGCATTTGTTGAAAACCCTTTAACCAAGTTTTGTATCTGTTTCATGTCTAACTTGTCTTTTTGGTTAATTATAATCTGTTTATAAATTAAATGAAGTGTTGGTAATGTTTAAACTCAAGTTAGATGATTTACACAAGTGTTATGGTCGGTTATGACATTTTCTATATATTTGAAGCATATGGTGTGTAGAACAACTAGGCAACTCTTGGGACTGAAATTTCAGTAGGTTTTGATGAATATTAAAAGTGTTAGTAATGTTTAATCTCTGGAATAAAGGACATGTTGAGATTTGCCCTCTTTTAGGCACTTTCGGGACCCGAAAACATGGTAAAATGACTTTAAAAATAGTAAGAATATGAATTTAACACTCTTGAAAAGTATTCCAGGCTTAAAAATGATAAATAAAGTGTTCTGGAGTTAATGGATAATTTAAATGGTCAAATAAACAATAAATACGTTTTAACCAAAAACGGGTACAAACCGAGCATCGTTTTTGAGAAAAATCCATAAAAATGGAGTTCAAAGCTAAGATTTATAAAAATCATATGATTTCAGTAAGTTAAGTAATAAAAGACTTAAAGGATTTGAAAAATTGGTCAAACAAGCTTTAAATGGTCAAAAACGGTCAAAACCGCGTTTTAACGGGTCAAACGTAAAAACTAGATTTTCAACTATAAAAGGGCCAAACTTCACAATTTAAGGACTTAAAATTTATAGAGATACCTTTTAGAAAATACCTACTGGTCCAAGATTCAAATATATGAAAACCCTAATTTACGGTTAAAACTCTCCGGCTTTTACCGTAACCTGGAGCGTTAAACGCGCAGTTTTTAAATCGGACCCGTAAACTAAAATTTAGAAACACTTACTCTATAATAAGTATAATATTACTCTAAGAATCTGATTTTTGGTCTTAAATGTCATAAAGGGCAAGAAACCAAACTTGAGGGTAGAAACTGTCAATTTTAAAACTTGAGGGACCAAACTGTAAAATTTTCCAAACCTTATAACCGACTTCCAGGAAGCTAATAATCACTTGAACAACAAAATTTCCTTAATATACTTAACCTAATGAAGTAAAAATCCCAATTTTCATGAAGACGCCTTGACCTGCCATAAAAGGAAACTTTTTATACAAACCTTCACGAAACCAAAGCTTTACTCAATAGCTAAAATCTTGACACCATTGTTGCACCTTAAATGAGTTTAGGGCAGTAGCTTATTACTTAATTTGTACATGTTAGGGTGCTAGACTTGAGACACTTCCCGGCACACCAAGAGACATTTGACTTGAAACCTAAGGTGAGTTCTAGTGATTCCCCTTTTTACTATTGTTTTGGGGTGAAACATGCTCTACTTTTTATGAACTATAATTGTGCTTTACTTGATGATTGTATGTGGGATTTGTGGTTACCTGCTGATTCTTATATCATGATCATTAATTCTTTCGTGAACCGCTTGTTTTATATGGATAGATCTATTTAGGGAATCCCCCACACACAGTGGCTTCCGTTCCAGGAAGGTTACCCCACTGAGATCCTAAGGGGTCGTTGTGGCATGTAACAGGTTTTGTTAAGAAACTATGGTGAACCATCCGGGCAGGTAGGGTTCACTGGTTTGGGGCTCAGTTCTTACTTCGGGAATATCCGGTTAAACACAACTTTAGAAGAGGCCAACAAGGACTGAGTGCAGGGTTGATTATGATTTTTCCCATGATGTTTAAACAATGATTACTTTCTTTTAATCAAAGAAGGATTTATTAAGTCCTTTTGTTTTTAAAATTTAAGCACTTGAATTCACCAACTTTTTAGTTGACACAAATTTCTTTTGAGCATGTTTCAGGTAATGTATGAAGAGATCCTAGCTGTTGTGAAGACCTAGACTTATCCCGTGACCATGGCATTGGCATATTTCCTTAATGAATCATTTGGACAATTTTATATTTGTGTTGAACAAGTACAATTTATTTTTATGGATGATTGTAAAACTCATTTGGGGGCTTTATTTGTTTCTAGTCCTGGTATCTTTTTAAAAACATTAATGCCATGTGATGGTTTGTTTCCGCTGCCATATGTTGTTGCTAGTCTGTGACGTACCACCCTACCTGGGCCCGGGGTGTGACAGGTATACTGCGATGCGTCACATCAAGGATTGGGATGTGTGCTAATGCAGAAGGATAAGGTGATTGCCTATGCTTCGCGACAACTTAAAGTGCACGAAAAGAACTATACAACTCATGATCTTGAGTTGGGCGCTGTAGTATTTGCACTCTAGATTTGGAGGCATTACCTGTATGGAACCAAATGCATCATCTTCGCTGATCATAAGAGCCTCCAACATATCCTGGATCAGAAGGAACTTAATATGCGTCAGCGACGTTGTGTAGAGCTTCTTAGTGACTATGATTGTGAAATCCGGTATCATCCAGGGAAAGCTAACGTGGTGGCTGATGCCTTAAGCCGTAAAGAACGCGTGAAACCACTACATGCACGAGCGTTGGGATTGACTATTCAAACGAACTTGAAAGCTCAGATCCAAATTGCACAAAGTGAGGCATTGAAAGAAGAAAACCTTGTGGGAGAAGAATTCCGAGGGTTAGATAAACAGATGATTTGCAAGGATGACGGTATACAGTACTTCATGGATCGCATATGGGTACCCAGTTGGGGAGGTGTTCGAACCTTAGTCATGGATGAAGCCCACAAGATGCGATATTCTATTCATCCTGGTGCAGACAAGATGTATCACGATCTCAAGGATCTGTACTGGTGGCCAGGCATGAAGAAAGACATTGCCTTATATGTCAGCAGATGCTTGACGTGTTCGAAAGTTAAAGCTGAACATTAGAAACCATCGGGATTATTACAGCAACCTGAAATTCCCGAGTGGAAATGGGAGAACATACTTATGGATTTCATCACCAAACTCCCTAGAACAAACAGCTGTCATGACTCGATATGGGTCATTGTAGATCGAATGACGAAATCAGCACATGTCTTACCTATCCGAGAAGACTATAATATGGATAAGTTGGCGAGATTGTACATCAAAGAGGTCGTGACACGGCACGGGGTGCCGTTGTCAATCATATCCGACCGTGATAGTCGATTTACTTCATGATTTTGGCAGACACTACAGAAAGTGATGGGCACTCGGTTAGACATGAGTACCGCCTATCACCCTCAAACATATGGCCAAAGTGAACGAACTATACAGACGCTAGAAGACATGTTGAGAGCGTGTGTAATCGATTTTTGTGGTAGTTAGGATGCTCATCTACCGTTGATCGAGTTCTCTTACAACAACAGCTACCATACAAGCATTGGATGTGCTCCGTTCGAAGCGTTGTATGGAAGGAAATGCAGATCACCCGTTTGTTGGGCCGAGATTGGTGAAAGTCAGCTAACAGGCCCAGAGATCATTCAAGAAACAAGTGACAAGATTTTTCAAATCAAAGACCGACTAAAAGCTGCAAGAGATCGCCAAAAGAGCTATGCCGACAACCGTTGGAAGCCTCTAGAATTCAACATTGGGGACCGAGTCTTACTTAAAGTCTCCCCTTGGAAAGGAGTCGTTCGATTTGGAAAGAAAGGGAAGTTAGCCCCAAGATACGTTGGACCATTCGAGATTACAGAAAGAATTGGTCCAGTGGCTTACCGATTAAGGTTGCCACAAGAACTCAGCGGTGTGCATGATACTTTTCACGTGTCGAACCTCAAGAAGTGTTTGGCCGATGAATCCCTTCACGTGCCAATTGAGGAAATCAAGATTGATGAAAAGCTTCATTTTGTAGAGGAACCCATTGAAATCATGGATCGAAAGGTCAAGCAACTGAAGCGCAGTAGAATGCCTATTGTTCGCATAAGGTGGAATTCAAAACGAGGGCCAGAGTTTACATGGGAACGAGAAGATCAGATGAAACTCAAATATCCACATCTATTCGAGGATGACACTCTTGGACCTAACTCCAGCTGAATTTCGGGACGAAATTCTCTCAACTGGGGGATACTGTGACATCCGTCACCTTAAGGTCCGTCAATTAACGTGGTTTTCTGTTAACTATTCTTGATCGATCATTCCTCATCTTTATTAACTCTTTATGTGGATATCATGTGATGCCTTATCATTACGTTGTGCTTGTACATTCCTTGTTATCATATGTTGTACTTTAATTAAAAACTCTTAAACTTTCAACATCGTAACCGCCAAATATAATATTTATATATATATTAAACGTCACTAATAAAACCATTTTTAAGTTATAAATATCATTAAATGCATTTTTATAATTAATATAACTAATCCGTTAAAGTCGTTTTTCAACCGAAAAAAATTTGGGAAACTCGGGGGTAAAGTGCATGGACTAAACTTGACATTTTGCAAACTTGGGCTGGGTATATAAACCTATTTCCAGCCCCTAATCACCATTACTACTTCATCTTCTTCACCTTCTTCACTCTTTCTACTATATCTTCTACATTCTACATCTAGCACCAAATCCAACCCGTTTGGTCTTGTTTTCGTCGTCTAGACTTCATCTATAGCCTAGTCTACTCCTTTCTAGTAGGTAGACGACTTTGGTTGTCCCTTTTCTTGCTTTTTCACGGCTCTCCAAACTAGGTTTCAGGTGTTCGGGTTCAACCCGAACACATGAGGTCGTGTGGTGTGGTGTGAGGTCTTTTCTGCTTGTGTTTCATGTTTGTGTATGTTTTGTAGAGTGTTTCTGGAAGTCCTTGTTGTGTAAAACTCCGCGTTTAGAGCAGCAGCCGGGGGCTGCTCAGCCCGACCACAGTCGCGATTCTGCTGTCCAGGCGACTGGGTCTGTCATGCGATTGAGTCGTGCGGACTGGGTGAGTCGTCGTGCGACTGAGCCATGCGTCTGAGTCAATCGTGCGACTGAGTTGTGCGAATGGGCATGTCGTGCGACTGAGTCGTGCGACTGTGTGTATGTATGCGATTGAGTCATGTGTGCGAATGAATGTATGCGATTGAGACATGCGTATGAATGAATGGGTGCGATTGAGTCAGGTGACCGACTGAATGAATGCGATTGTGCGTGTTTCGCACGACAGGAGTCCAATCGCACGAATGAAGGTTCAATCGTACGAAAGTAGCTAATTTGCACGATTGAAGGTTGATTCGTGCGTATGGAGGTTGAGTCGTGCGATTGAGTGTTGTGTGGTACGACTGAATGCCAGTCACACGAATGAAGGCTCAATCGTACGAATGAAGCTGATTCGCACGATTGAGGGTTGATTCGTGCGTATGAAGGTTGAGTCGTGCGTCTGGTCCTGTCGTGCGACTTTAATTGTTATGTTTGATTTCCTTCTTGTGCGTGGTGTGTGTTGGTCGTGTGATGTTGAGGTAACATTAACACAGTTGCTATTGTTCGGCCACAAATATTAAAGTCAACGCTAAAAAGGGCACAAATACTATTTAAAACAAATTTAACTAACGCTTTACAATTATCAACCGACTTATAACTAATGACATTCATCTAATACTTTCTCAATAACAATGAAACTTTTACTCAAATATCATCAACAATGGCAACAATGTCTAGTACTTGGATCTACATAAGGTCTAGTATGTCTGTCTGTTTGTGTGAGTTACACGCGACCCCCGATACAACCCGAATCGACCGATCATTATTATGCGCTTATTTCATATCATTAATGCTTAAAACTAACTGTCAATAGGTGTTTGACTGTTCATTTGCATTCAACATTTGAATACATTGATCTTACATACTTACCACTTAACAAGTGAGTTTCGTGGCCCCTTTTTACGCTTATACAATATTTCAATCATTTACAACTTGGGGGAAAAGTATGCTCACCCATTTTCAATGCTGTACAACTTACTTACATTTTACATACAAGGAATCAACGTGATACTGTGTTACAAGTACTTATCTGATACATGCTTGGTTCTGCTGTGTGGTTCTATCTTTGAAACTATTTAATTCTAGTGTGGGAACCGACGGTTAGGTATTGGTAGTACTACTGGGTTGACACCCCCACCCTTGTTCGATGGTATACTAATTGGTACCATCATGTGGCCGCCCTTGGGTGAATATATACCGACAATTTCTTTGTGTACGTCGCTAGGTTTGGTTGCAAAGCTCATGTCATGTGATTTTACTTGTGTATATAACTGTATTCATGGTATTCCACATCATTTACTATATACAACATCACTTACTCATTTATTACTTAAACTTGCGAGCTCACCAACAATTATGTTGACCGTTTTGAGCATATCTTTTCAGGTGATCATGCAAGTTCAGGAATCTAGGTGTGCTGCCTTAGTGGAGACCCTAGGATGCATTTTTGGGACTAAACATGTTTTGGCAAACAACTCTTTTGAACAATGTGTAGTCTGTGTAAACAATTACAATCTTTTGATACTTGTTCCCGGGTTGTGGGAATTTACATTACAATTTCATCTTTATTTGGTTATGTGAATCATTATCATGTTATGCATATGGCTATGTTGTCGTGAATATTGACTAAACACAACACAAGTCCCCTTGTTGTCGGGTGTCGTCATGACACGCTTGTCATCATTTATTATATTGCATCTCTATCGCTTACCATGTGTTATGACGATCCCGATCTCGTTACATCCCCGTATTTACTCAGCTTTGCTGTTTCATAGTGACCCAAATCCTTCTTGATTTTCTGAATTGATTGAAAGGTTGTGAATGCCTCATAGTCACAGTTGGGGATAATAAACCTTACAAGCTCAAAATCTTTCAGTAGATCTTTCATTTCAGTCAGATTCATCCTCTCAACCATGTCATATGGAAAACCATGGTTGATCAGGGTCATAAACATTATTGACTCAGGCCTCTCGTCTAATATGTATTTTATGGTAAGAAGGTCATCAGCCTTTGGTTCATTGTGTTCTTTGGGAGACTCATCTTTAGTAAGCTCATTCCATTCCTCATCACTCTCAGTATCAGTATGAGATATAGGCTTCAAGGTTGAGACATCCACTGAAGGAGTGTGTTCTAGAGATGTGAGTTTTGACCTTTTTGGTGATTCTATAACATTAATCACTTCTTTCTTTGTAGGCCCCAAGTAACTCCTCTTTCTTAAGTATTGAATGATTTGCTTTGAAGTCTCATCAGATTCTTTTAGTTGTTTTGTTGCATGAGCACTTGAATCAATGTCACTTATCTTCTTTTTCAGACCATTAATTTCTGCATCTTTTCTTTCCAGCTGAGCAAATTGATCATTTAGAGTCTTTTTAGCTTTGTTGCTCTCCAACACAAGCTTCTCTCTTTAAGCCTTCTCATGTTCAATAATCTCTTTTACTTCTTTGACTAACTCATGCAAAGCATCAATTACTTTATTGTTTTCTTGAACATTTTCTCTTAATCTTTTCAGGGATGCTTCTTCAGTTAACAACTTATCCTCTTTTTCCCTTATCATCCCATTCAACTCCCTTATTCTTTCTAACCTCTTGTATGATTTAATGACCAGCTTGTTGTATTGAGCTACCAAGAAACTTTTGCTCACAGGGATGTGTTCATCACTAACATCATCTTCATGGTATGCAATGACATCAACATAGTTTGCTTCTTCTTCCCCTTCTTGATGTTCAGCAGCAATCTCATCATCATTTACTTCATCATGGGCTATACTGACTGAGCTTGAGCTGGACTCAGCTGCTTGATCTGCATGCTCTGATGTTGTTGTTGTTGTTGTTGAAGATCAGTGATTTGAGAGACAGGTTCAGTATCATTTGAGTGAACAGGGGATTCAGTTTTGGTTAGAGATTGTTGAACATTACTGGCTTGTGAGGCTAACTCAGTCTCACTAGTGTAAATGCTCCCAGTTGATTGGTTTTCAGGATTTGGAGGTTTTTGGAAAAGTTTTGGTGTTGAATTGGTGATTGAAGGTGAATTGGAGAAATTGGTTGGGTGTTTTGACTGGCTGGAGATTGAGGTTGGTGAGATTGAGGCTGTGGGGAATGTGAGGCTTGCTCAGTATCAGCATGAGAGCTATCATGCTGGTCTTCCCACACCAGCTCTTGAGGAATGTTGGCATTAGGATCAGCCACATGAGCAAAAATGTGCATGTCTCCTCCTTGGTATTTTCCACTTATCTTGTTGAGTACAGATCTTCCTAAATGTGCTTGAAGAAACACATCACCATCTCCGTCTATTCCAGGAAGCTCAGCATTGATGATTAGTTGTAAGAACATTGGAAACATATACATCTTATCAGCTTTTTGCACTCTGATTTGGTCACACAAACAACTAAAGATATACTTTGAGTAGTTGTATGTCCTTCCCTCAAATCTTCCAATAATTCAAGAAGAAATGTGCCTTGAGAATCTATCCAATCCGGAATTCCCGTTGGAGATACACTTGAGATAAGTGTGACACAGAAATCTGTAGGGCTTGCACAATCTTCCTTTCTTTATTTCTCCCTTCTCAAAATCACCATCATACCCCATCAGATAGAAGACTTTCTCTATGTATTGATTCTCAAATACATCAGGGTGACCAGCTTCTTGTTCTCCCAACTCGAGTACCCTTCTGATAGTCTGTTCATTTTTCCTCAGTCTTTTAATTTTGACATCAACAACTATCACTTCAGAGTCACCATCTTCGTCTATTTGTGCTGAATTCCAAAAATCGATCATATGATCTTGATGAATCACAGGGTCTGCTATTAAAGAATAGAAAATCCTGGATCGTCGTATGTACATGATGATATCCCAACATCCTTCCGATACAGGGTCGTCAGGATTTAAGAATGCACACACATTGTCCTCTCTTCCAAATCGATTAGTCATCAGTTCATAAGAATAAAGAAGATTATGTTAGAACAATGTCATCACATCTAAGAATACGAAGAGGTTAAACAAAAATGATGAATCAGTCAGTTCATTATTAATTTTTATGATAAGATTTACCTTGAAATTAAGACTTGAAATCAGGTTTAAGCTTTGTTTGATGTTTAAGATTCGAGTAATTTTGAAATCGGATGAGGGAGGGATGAGGTTTTGACTAACGGAATTCTAGGTCAAAAAGGTTATGTAAAAGTGAATAATGAATACCAAGTCAAAAACATCATTTATACTCCCCCGGACACATTTATTTCATTTATTTAATGAAGTGGATCCCACTTTCCTTGTTACTCTTCCATGGAATTTATTTATTCCGCAGATTTTAGTTCTTCCGTAGGACATCTGCGGGTGCCTAACTTAAAAATTGAAATTTGAAATTCAATTGAAGTATATCTAGATTTTCCATAGGTTACCAATCTATGGAAATAGATTATACTTTTAAAAATATTAACTAATCCGTAGGTTACCAATCTACGAATTGTCATATTATACTTTGAGTAAGTTTCACACTGTAGCTTTGCTGATGCTAAAAATATAAAGTTTGAAACTTCTTTGATTGTATGGTTCTATTCTACTGAGAGAACCATTTATTGCTATTGGACCTTGTTGACTTTGTTTACATGACAATTTGTGCAAAGTTGTGAATTGAAAAACCTCATGTAACCTATAGCCAAGTTAGTGCTCAGGTTCCAATTCCTTCATATTGACAATTTATTTGACAATTTTGTTGTTAAATTGTTTTCATGAATTATCTACTCCCCTAAATTTTTTATCAATGTTGAATGAAGGAATTTATCATAAATTTATGAGAAGAATATCATGAAAGACACATATCTGTCCAAACGTACAGAAAAGAAATAAATTAAAATAAACAAAAAATTGAATTAAGTACTATGTTCAAGTATATATACACATAGAATGGGATCATACTATAACACTAAGCATCTTCCTGTTTGATTTGTTTGATGAAAGGATACCTCATTCTAGTTCAGATTGCAAGTATGTGTTTCCACTTAAATTCAAATAAGAGTATTTTATCAACTAGGCATGTTGTTTATCATGTTTTCAAGTTTATTAGTGAGTAACTGTTATGGGCTCCACATTCAAATCACTTAGAGTTTGTCCTCCCTTTGTGAGTCAAATCATCACTTTTTCACACTTACAAACTATATACTTTAATTTAAGTTCTAATCTTGAAATGTATTTGACATCTCATGAGTGCATTAATGTAATAACTCTGAAGTTAATATACAGTTAATCACATATGATTCTTTTGAGAGCTAAGATATGATCATCATCAGGTCACCAGGTCTTTACTTCCGTAAAACAGAGGTGCCTTTAACCCTTGTCATTATTTACAACAAAACTAGGGATTGATGTGGATCATGATCTTGTCACCTTGTTACAATGTACCCCATAATGATCAATACACCCAGGTTCTTTGTTTACTTACACTCAACGAGGGAATATGATTTTGCAAGAATAGACATTATAAGTGTGGTACATAGAGTGCCTTAGATGAGTGATTTGGTCACATCAGAATAAGAGTCACTTGTTGTTTCCTTAAAATGGAGTATCCCACATACAATCACTTTTGCATTATGTTGGGCATGCTCTTAGTGTAGTTATCACTCAAGCTGAACCTACTCACATATCAAGAGACTTTTGATTAGATTTTAATAAGATTTAAGAACTCAGGAAGCAAGCGAAGGCATAGTGTAGTATCATTTCCCAAACATATGTCATGCTGAATTAAAAGAAACATAAAGAAAGACAATATTTTGTTATTCTATGCTTCGAAAGATGTTTCAGTAGTTTCTTGCAAAGGTAAATTGCTTTCGGAAGGAAATTGTTTTTCAAAACATATAAGTACTGTAAGGATTCCTTAAGTCTGATGCAACCCAAAACATCCAATGTGTCTCTGCAACATGCACTAAGTACTGAAGTAAAGAATGCTTCGGAAGTTTACACAATGCACTAGAAAAATACTCTAAGTGTAAAATCTTCCGAAGCCAAGACCAATATCTTCCGAAGCCAAGCATGAAGTCTTCCGAAGCCTCAGAGACAAAGTCTTCCGAAGCTTCAACCTATGAAGACAGATTTCTTCCGAAGACTTTTAGTACACATGCTTTATCTGATGTACTGTTCCATAAAGCACCTTTCCGCTGCATCTCTGTAAAGTCACCAACTTACATGAGTTGGTGAAAAGGTCCATGCTTTTGGTAACTGTACATTGAGGTCTTGAGTCTGTAACTTTCTACTTTATGTACTTTATCCTTTTTGTAATGTATAAGGATGTGAGCTATGGCATGTCATAGTCACAAGGTCAAAAGGCATATATGCCTTTTGATCCTACAATTGATTTTGTTAGTGTCTAGTCAATTATATCCAGCTGGCTTTCAAAGTATAGCCGGCTGTAGGTTGTAGTATAAGTTTCCAAGTTCTTGTATCTTTCTTTATGCTTTGTAACACTTGTAAAAGAACTTGAGAAAGCAATATACTGCCTCCTTGAAACCCAACTCTCTTGTTCTGTCTCTTTACTTTACTTGTGTTCTTTGTATCAACTTGGTTAATCCAGTTCACTGTTTGATCAAAGTTTAGTTGCTCTCCTCATTGTGTTGTTGTGTTGTAATTTGTTCAAGCCCTTAAATGGTCCTGCAATTGGTATCAGAGCTTTCCAAGGCTCTTGATATAAGATCTCACCATCTTAAGATCCCTCACACACACAAAAACTAAACTCTCCAAATGGCATCCATCTCAAAGACTGATATGGAGACTGGAACCATGAACAAATCCCCACTGATCACTCTTGATGATTTTGACACCTGGTGTATGAGAATGGAAGGTTTCATCAGGTCTCTTGATTCAAGAATGTGGGAATCTGTTGAGAATGGACCTTTCATACCCAGCACTCCTTCTGCTACTGGTGCTGGTATGATTCCAAAAGATGTGGCCAACTACTCTGATGAAGATAGAAAAAGAGTAGAGATTGATAGGAAGGCCATGACTGCTCTTCAGACTGCTCTCCCAAACTCTGTATACAGAGGCTTTAAGAAGTGCAAAACACAGCTAAACAGCTGTGGGATGCACTGAAGCTGATGTATGAAGGCTCCTCTGAAGCCAAGGAGAACAAGAAGGATCTCCTGAAGCAGCAGTTTGAAAACTTCACCTTTAAAGCAGGTGAAACCATGACTCAACAATACTTCAGGTATGTTGAGATAGTGGATACCCTAGTGGATGGAGGAGTTCCTCTTGAGAACAGGGACATTGTAAGGAAGTTCATGTCCTCACTTTCCTAGGCAATGGACACACTATTGTGTGGTGATCAAGAGGACTGAGAACCTTAAAACTCTTACTCTGACAGAGTTGTATGGGATTCTCAGTGGATACCAGATGGAGATGAACATGCAAGGTTCATCTGGCAACTCCAACAATCAAATGGGTTCAGCCCTTCATGTGGTTGAAAGGGATAGCATAGAACCCCAACATCATCTCATATGCTACCCTGACAACTCACAAAAGGGTCCTTTCATCACCTTCCCGGAGACACCAAGGGAGAACTTTACTCAAGGAAGCCCATTCCAAGAGACAAGTTCTTCTCAAGCCTTTGTGTCTACTGATGAAAGCTGTGGGAACCCTCTCTCTCTCTTCACTCTTGAAGACCTGGACTGTATCCATCCAGATGACCTGGAGTACATGGAGATAGTTCAGCAGATGGCTCTCCTCACTCACAGAGCCAAGAAGTTCTACAAGAGAACAGGAAGAAGGTTTCCAAGCAATGCAACCAGTGGAATGTTTGGCTGGATAAAAGCAAGTCAAGTGTTACAACTGTAACCTGATGGGCCACTTTGCTAGGGAGTGTAAGGCACCTAAAACAAATGGGGGCCAAACACAAACCAGACCAAACTACACTGACAAAGCCCCTCAGAATGAGAAGCCAAAGCAACATGTTGCTGTTGCTGTTGAAGAGGGAGGCTTTGACTGGAGCTTTCAGGTGGAAGATGCTTCTCCAAACCAAGCACTGATGGCAGACCATGATGAAGCCAAGGTATTGGAACATCTCTGTACTCCTGAATGCATTGCTAAAGTAAATATACAGGTCCTACAACTTAGAGATGAGATCTGATCTTGAGTCATTAAACATATTAAAATCTGATTTTAGAAAGTCTGAAAATGATTACAAGTTAAAGATAGAGGACTTGGAGAAAACCATTTCAGTACTAAAACATGAACATACAGATTTTAGAACTCAGATCCAGGATCTCATAACTAAGTTGACTGAGTGCCAGGCTGAGCTTGTGATCAGCAAAGCCAAGGCAGAGAAGAGTGTTCTTGAAGAAGAGACCTTCAAGAACATGATATCCTCATCCCTGCACAACAAAGTGTGCTATCAAAATAGACAGGGACTGGGATCAAATGAGATAGCTCCTCCACACACAATCTTGTCTGTAAGATCTCCTAGGTGTGGAACTTGTGAAGATGAGCTTCCTCTCATAGATCCTATAAGTGAGGAGGATGAAGAAGTGATAGTGAAGAATTCCTCTGAGAAGAGTGAAGAAGAGGATTCTTCCAAGGGCCACTATCCTTCTGAGGAGAAGAAATCTACTGTGATGACCAAGTCCAAGAGAAAGAACTTGATCAGGAAGAGCAAGAAGGAAAGCAAAGAAGGCTCAAGAGATCAAGGCTACTTTTGATGCTAAGCAGAAACAAGTTTTTATCTCTGCAGGTTTCAAAGTAGTAAGGACTGAAGACATCAACCAAGACTCCTCAGCTAAGAGTCCTGGTTCTTGTTCAAATCATCTCAGTGCAAAGAAGAAGACTGAGCTGCTGTGTACCACTGCTGCACAGCCTGGACCATCAAACTCCAAGAACAGTTCACAGCCCAAAAGAACTGTCTCAGCATCTACCAAGATGAAGGTGGAGAAGGGATGTGACCAAAGCCAGTCTTGCTCTCAAAGGAGACTCTTTTGAAGAAGAAAATGTTATGTGTCATGTGTGAAAGTACCTCTCACATTGCTAAGGATTGCCCATACAATCCTAAAAGTACTATCCACATGACCAATACAAAGACTTCAAAGAGTTTCAAGAAGTCTCAAGCTTCGGAAGGAAAGTCTGTTTCCTTCGGAAGCTCCAAATCAAAGAAGAAGGTAAATGGAAAATTACCTTCGGAAGTAAAATTGGTCTCGGAAGAAAGGAGTTCTTCCGAAGCACTGAAGTCTGCTGCAGTGACTGTAGAATCTTCCGAAGGTTCAGTCATCAAAACTTGTGAAGTCCCAAAAGCTTCTAAGGTTTTGAAGGTCAAGTCCAAGACTCCAAAGGTGGTGTGGAAGTCTAAGAAAGACCAAATGACTGAAGTTTCTCCATCAACAACAGCTGAAGATCCCCATAGTACAACCATAGGATCTATTACTGTTGCATTACCTTCTATTACACTTAGTGAGCCCAAGACAAGTAAGGCTTGGGTTTCCAAATGTAACTAATCATTTTCTTTGTGCAGGAACAGCTCAAGACAAGCAGGAATGTCTGGATAATTGACAGTGGCTGTTCCAGGCACATGACAGGCAATAGGTCTCTATTCCATAATTTTGAGAGAATTGATGGAGGACCAGTTGCTTTTGGAGGAGATGAAGGTGGTTACATTTCAGGAAGGGGCAAGGTCACAAATGGTAAGCTCAGCATTGAGAAGGTAAACTTTGTTAAGGAGCTTGGGTACAATCTTCTGAGTGTATCCCAATTTTGTGATCAGAGTCATAACATGCTCTTTACTGAGCATGAGTGCATTGTTCTCAAGCCTGGAGTGGTCATTCCTCATGAGCATATCCTGCTCAGAGCCCCCAGGAAAGGGAACATGTACAAGATGGATTTGCAAGAAACATCTCCCTCTGGAGAAGTTTCATGCTTTCTATCTAAAGCAAATAGTGATGAGTCTTTCCTATGGCATAAAAGAATGTGCCATGTAAACTTTAAGAACATGAATAAATTAATTAAACATGATCTGGTAACTGGAATGCCAAAGAAAGAGTTTACAAGTGATGATCATTGTGTTGCATGCCTGAAAGGGAAGCAACACAAGGTATCTCACAAGCCTAAGGAAAAGAACTCCATCACTACTCCCCTACATTTGTTACATATGGATCTCTTTGGCCCCACCAGTGTAATGAGTCTAGGAAGGACCTCTTATTGTTTAGTGATCACAGATGATTTTACAAGATTCACTTGGGTTTTCTTTCTTAGAACTAAGGATGAAACCCCTGAGATTCTGAAGAATTTCATCTTAAAAGTTGAGAATCAATGTGATCACAAGGTCAAAACCATAAGATGTGATCAAGGAACTGAATTCAAGAACCAAATCCTTGATACATTTTGTGATGAAAAAGGTATTACAAGACAATATAGTGCTCCCAGGACTCCTCAGCAAAACGGAGTTGCTGAGAGGAGAAACAGGACACTTATTGAAGCTGCAAGAACTATGTTGTCTGACTCTAAACTGCCCATCACCTTCTGGGCAGAGGCAGTTAATACTGCTTGCTATGTGCAAAACAGAGTTTTAGTAGTTAAGACACATGGTAAGACTCCTTATGAACTTTGGCACAAGAGGAAACCTTTCATTGGTTTTCTCAGGTCATTTGGATGTCCTTGCACCATCTTGAATACCAAGGATCAAATTGCCAAGTTTGCTGAGAAATCAGATGATGGACACTTCATTGGATACTCTTCCCAAGCTAAGGCTTATAGAGTATACAATCTCAGAACTAGAATTGTTGAGGAGTCAGCCAATGTGACTTTCAATGAACACACACCCTGTGTGGCTGGTTCTGGTCCTGATTGGCTGTTTGATCTTGATTTAGTTACCAACTGTTTTAACAAATCTTGTGAGAATGTTTCAGGATCTGCAGAAAATTTAAATACAGGTGATCCTGATCCAAGATTTGAGCTAGGAAGACCCTCTACTCTCATACATCTTCAGCTCCAGTTGGAACTACTTCAGCAAATGAGGTCTCTATCAGCACTACAATGACAAATTCTGCTGATACATCTGGTATGCCTTCAAATTCCAGCTCAGAGGCTGCTCAACCAGATAAAGATACCTCAATTGTAGAAGACAACAATGGTGATGGTGATAGTGATCAGGAATTCCTTGATGCTAATAACCACACCATAGATGACAACATCAATGATGTTACACACTCATTGGGTCAAGTTAATCTTGATAAGTGTGATAATGTGGAGGGTGAATCATCTATGCCAGATCTAAATTTCTCAAATTTGGATCTTTCTCAGCAACTTGCTGTGATCCCTCAGCTAAGGATCCACAAGTCTCACCCCACCACAAACATCATTGGAGATGTTGTCACAGGGGTAAGAACAAGAGGACAAACCCATGAAGCAAATGTTTGTCTTCACTCTTGTTTCTTATCTCAGATAGAGCCAAAGAAAGTTGATGAAGCTCTAAAGGATGGAAGTTGGGTTGAAGCTATGCAACAAGAGCTGCTTCAATTCAAAAGGCAGAAGAGTTTGGAACCTTTGTCCTCTTCCTCACGGGAAGACTACCATTGGAACCAGATGAGGTTTTTAAGAATATGAAGGATGATAGAGGAATCATCATCAAGAACAAGGCAAGACTAGTTGTTTAAGGATACACACAAGAAGAAGGGATTGACTACACTGATGTCTTTGCTCCTGTAGCAAGATTAGAAGCTGTTAGGATATTCCTGGCATTTGCTGCATCCAAGAACTTCAAGGTCTTTCAACTTGATGTAAAGTGTGCTTTCTTATATGGAGTGATTGATGAAGAGGTTTATGTCAAACAGCCACCTGGTTTTGTAGACCCTGATCATCCTGATTATGTCTGCAAGCTTGACAAAGCTCTCTATGGGCTGCATCAGGCACCCAAGAAGTGGTATGAGACACTGTCTGAGTATCTTTGTAAACATGGGTACAAGAGAGGTACTATAGATGGAACTCTCTTCATCAAAGGACAGGGAAATGACTTGTTGCTAGTTCAAGTATATGTAGATGACATCATCTCGGTTCAACTAATCCAAAGCTCCGCAAAGACTTTGAGAAGCTGATGAAAGAGAGATTTGAAATGAGTTCAATGGGAAAACTCAATTTCTTTCTGGGAATTCAAGTGAAGCAAGTTGAAGATGGCATCTTCATAAGTCAGTCAAAGTATGTTCAGGACATACTCAAGAGGTTCAACATGACTGATTGTAAGATTGCTAAGACACCCATAGCTAGAAACCACTCCCTTGGACCTGATCTTGAGGGGGAGTGTGTAGATGAACATTTATACAGGGCTATGATTGGGTCTCTTATGTATCTTATAGCTAGCAGGCCTGATATCATGTTTGCTACATGTATTTGTGCAAGATATCAAGCCAACCCTAAGATGTCTCACTTAATCACTGTCAAAAGGATTCTAAGATACCTCAAAGGCGCTTCAACACTTGGTTTATGGTATCCAAAGAATTCTGACTTTAATCTGTATGCTTATACAGATAGTGATTATGGTGGTTGCAACATGACTGCAAAGTCTACATCTGGGGGGTGTCAATTCCTTGGTGGAAGGGTTGTCTCATGGCAATGCAAGAAACAATCCTGTGTGTCTGCATCAACTGCTGAGGCTGAATACATTGCTACTGCAAGCTGCTGTGCTCAAGTGCTTTGGATTCAAAATCAGATGCTGGACTATGGATTTAACTTCAAAGAGACTCCTATCCACATAGACAACAATAGTGCTATCTCTATCACTGAAAACCCTGTGCAGCACTCAAGGACCAAACACATCAACATCAGGTATCATTTAATAAGAGATAACTATGAAAAGGGATTAATTAAACTAGTCAAAGTTCATACAGATGAACAATATGCTGATCTGTTTACAAAAGCTTTTGATGAACAGAGATTTAAATATCTGATATCAGCTATTGGGATGATTAACTTTGAGTAGACTTTTTTCTTAAAACTAATTCTAATTATTTCTTCTTAAAATGTGTGTCCTAAGTTGTCTAGTTCATCACTTTCATAAGCTCATGTTTTCTTTGGATGTAAAAATCTTTTTGAAGACTTTCCTTAGATTCTTGAAAATTTTCTGATACTTCGGAAGATAAAATTTTATCTTCAGAAGAAAATCATATCTTTAAAATAATAACTGTCTAAGAAATTTTACCCTCGGAAGAAGTCTAAATCTATCTTCCGAAGCTTAAATTCCTATCTCAGACACTTATTTGTTTTTAAGGACTTTTTCCTTCCGAAACAAAATTAACTCTCGGAAGCTTTGTTGTTCTTTATACAAAGCATTTAAGTGTTTATTTCTCTTCCGAAGCATAAATTTTCAAGACTCTCAGGAAAATCTTTCGAAGCCATTTTAGCTTCGGAAGCTTTTTCATTAAAACTTCCGAAGACAATTTACCTTCGGAAGCTTTTCGAATTCCAAGAAAACTACTTTTTCAGAGGTGGGACCGACTTCCGGATTTCAAAGGTTATCCTCTTTCATTAACTTTGGTTCAAATCCCTTTTCACATAAATACCCAACGGTTCCCCCTCTTTCTCACTATCTTCCTCAATTCCACTATTCCTCAAACCTAATTCTATAAAAAGCCTTTGCTTTCTACCTTTCTTCACCCTTAAGCTTTTGAAATGGCCAACCTTAACCGCAGAAACAACCCAGATTTCTCCATGCAACTTCACAGGCAACATAATCAAGTTGCTCTGTTAAGCTCTGAGAAAGATGCAAGTTTCTCAGAGATTTGCCAATTCTTAACTCTATCCAACTATTTCACCTCCCTGACCATTGACCCTACTCTGTATGAGGATCACTTGCTTGAATTCTAGAAGACCTGCCAAGAGGTCATTATGGATGGGGAGAAGGCACTGTCTGCCACAGTGCAAGGGAGGACAATCTTCATCACTCCGGCCATCATCAATCATCATTTGCAGCTGGATGATGAAGAAGGTGAGTTGTCCTTCCCAAAGGAAGCTGTTAATCATTCCTTTGAGCAGATGGGCTATGAGGGAGATTTCTCTGTAAAGACCTTCAGGAAAGGGAAGGTCTCATCCCAGTGGAAATACCTGCTCCATGTGGTTATCCACAGCTTATCAAACAAGCATGGTGGATGGGACCAGATTCCTGAGGATCTCTCCTTTATAGTTCATGGAATGGTTCAGGGGGTCAAGTTCAGGTATTTACAATTTGTTTATACTAATTTACTTGAAAACTTGGACTCCTTAGAGTATTACATGTTTCCTAGATATGTTCAACACATTCTCAACTGTGAACTGGGCTCACAGTTGAGGGAAACAAGTAATATTCTTAAATTGGGACAGATGAAGCCCGGCATCTTTAAAATAATGAAGAAGCCAACTGTAGGCTTCTCAGGGGTAGAAACAGCCCTAGTCCCCAAAATGTTAGAGCTCATAGCTCAAGGTGACAACCTAGCAACACAAGCTAGTGTTGAACCCACACCTCTTTTATCCTTACCTCTAAAAAGACCACAAATCACCCTCACCTACCAAAGAAAATCCAAACGAACTCCTGCCCAGGCTATTGAGTCTGTACAGGTCCCCATATACTCAACCTTACAGGAGGAAGTGGACACTAGAGCTCCCACTTCCCCTGAGGAGCAAACCACTCCAATTTCTTCACCTATCAGGGCTGAGGTTCCTCATGCTTACCCAGATGAGCTCACAAGCCCAACAGCCTTAAGCCTTCACTCGGAGTCTCAACACTCAAGTGAACAACCTTCAGGGGACAGCTACCATCCCCAGCCTTTAGATCTCAACCAACCAATTCCCAACCTATCTTTCTATACTGATGAAGACTTAGGATTCAGTGAGTACCATGAGTCTCTCTTCTCCTCCCCTACTCAAAGAGAGATGAGTACCTCTGACTCTCCTCAGTATATCCCACATCAGTCACCTGTTACTGAGGTGGACACTTCTGAACATGTTCAGGATGTCCATATGGAAGAGGCTCTCACTTTTGAAAGTGATTACATCATTAAGACCTCAACCATGGCAACTCAGCCTACTGGCATCTCAATTGAGATTGTTAGTGAGCAGAGGAAAACCAGCAACCAAGAACCTCAAGCTGGTGGTGAGAGAAGGACTTTGGTCCAATCATCTCATCCCCTAATGATTCTTCTGTTGAAGAAGAGTGGAATTTGAGACTAAAGGTGAAGAAATTGTCAAAAACATGCACCTATTTAGTCTCTTAGGTTAGTAACCTGGAATCTCAGGTGACTACCTTACAAAACAGGGTCAATGATCAGCAACTTCAGATTTCATATCTAAAGGAAAAACTAGCTGGGAGACCTTTAAGGAGAGCTCAACCAGGAACACAAGAACCTGTGGAAGTGATTGACTTATCCTCCAGCTCACTTATGCAAGTGGGTGATGCTACCAAAAAGGGGGAGAAAGTTATTGCAGCCACAGAACCTGGGGGTTCTTCACAGAGAATGGACATAGAGGACTCACCATCCTCACTTGCTGTTGTGCATTCTCAGCAACTTCCTCAAGTTCACATTAATGTGGATTCTATAGACTCTATCATCAGGAGTCTCTTTGAGGAAGGTGTACCAAGGGCTGTCTCATCTCCACCACAAGGAACTTCAAACTACATCATCAGGTGGAGGTATGATGCTGACAGAAGAGCCCTTATTCTTCACAGAGTTCAAGGGCAACAAGAAGTGTTTGATTTTCAAAGCCTGAACTTCTATGAAAGATTGGATCTAGTCAACATGCCACTTGTCAATCCAAGCAATTCAAGACAAGCTGACAGATTGGCTCAAAGAATCCAAGACAGAATCCTTGCAGAGTTCACTCTAAGAAGGAGACTTAGGCAATCAGGCAATGTCATTGGTCAACTGGATGTTGAGGTGGACCCTAAGATTAGTTTCATAGGGGAAACCTTGACTGAAGGCCCAGTGGCAGAACCTGAGACCCCTGTCTCATCATCAACAACTGCTGCAGAGGTTCAAACTTCTTCTGAGACACCTGCTAGTGAAGGTGTTTCTCAGCCTCTCTCTGGCCAGAGCATGGAAGCTACACCAAGCAATGAAGGCCAAGCCTCTATCCACCCTGAGTCACAAAGGTCTGTGGGTGACAAAAGGAAAAGGATAATGACTCCTGAGGAAATTGAGGAGGAAGAGAGAGAGAGAAAAAAGGAAGCTAAAGGGAGAAAGTTCCTCTAGGTCATCAAGCTTTATGCAAGCTGCAATCAGGGCTGCCCCCAGACCAAATACTCAAGATGATGAGTTAAGGGCAGTCAGGAGACTTGGCCCTATGTCTCTATCCACAATGGATGAGCATATAAGGGTGATCAAGCAGAAGATTAAGAGTGGTGAACTGATTGACTTGCATTTTCTTCCAAGTCAAGTCCCACCTGAAGTGGAGGTTAAGTTTGAACAACCTGAGACACCTCAACCAGGACCTCCAGCTGAGCCTCAACAAGCTTCATCTTCTGATCCAAGGCAGGGTCAAACTCCCTCTCCTTCTGAACTTGTGAGGGAGGAACACCCAGCTGAGAAAGACAATGATGATCAACAAGGTGCTGCAGACCAGTCTTCTCAGTTAAAGTCATGTAAGAGGAAGAAGAGAATGGCTTCTAAACCAAAGACAAAGAAGAAGAAGCCTAAGTCATCTACCTCTACACCTCAGGCTGAGTCAGATCAACCTGAGGAAGTGCATGATGAGGCAGCCCAATCAACTCCTATGCAAGTGGCTCCTCTAACAACTGAGACACCCATCTTGTCTTGGACTTACTCTACCAATCCAGAAAGATGGCATGTAATCAGAAATCAAGGTGTTGAGAATGTCTACTCCTGGCAAGACATAATCAACCTACCTCTGCATGATCTCTTTGAGATGAGAAGATACTATGAAAGTCTTGATGATCCTGACCATCTAATGAAGAAAGGAATGGTCATGATTTTACTGAAGACCACCAACATCTGAAGATCTTCTAAGTGTTTTGGTAGCATCAGCCTAGGGGGAGTTTGTAAAGATTCCTTAAGTCTGATGCAACCCAAAACATCCAATGTGTCTCTGCAACATGCACTAGGTACTGAAGTAAAGAATGCTTCGGAAGTTTTACACAATGCACTAGAAAAATACTCTAAGTGTAAAATCTTCCGAAGCCAAGACCAATATCTTCCGAAGCCTCAGAGACAAAGTCTTCCGAAGCTTCAACCTATGAAGACAGATTTCTTCCGAAGACTTTTGGTACACATGCTTTATCTGACGTACTGTTCCATAAAGCACCTTTCCGCTGCATCTCTGTAAATCACCAACTTACATGAGTTGGTGAAAAGGTCCATGCTTTTGGTAACTGTACATTGAGGTCTTGAGTCTATAACTTTCTACTTTATGTACTTTATCCTTTTTGTAATGTATAAGGATGTGAGCTATGGCATGTCATAGTCACAAGGTCAAAAGGCAGATATTTGATTTTGTTAGTGTCTAGTCAATTGTATCCAGCTGGCTTTCAAAGTATAGCCGGCTGTAGGTTGTAGTATAAGTATTCCAAGTTCTTGTATCTTTCCTTATGCTTTGTAAACACTTGTAAAAGAACTTGAGAAAGCAATATACTGCCTCCTTGAAACCCAACTCTCTTGTTCTGTCTCTTTACTTTACTTGTGTTCTTTGTATCAACTTGGTTAATCCAGTTCACTGTTTGATCAAAGTTTAGTTGCTCTCCTCATTGTGTTGTTGTGTTGTAATTTGTTCAAGCCCTTAAACGGTCCTGCAAGTACTTTAGTTAATTTTAAGCTTCAGATGATATTTCAGAAATTTCTTTCGAAGGTAAATTATTGTTTTCTAAGATATAAGTTTCTTCCGAGGGTAATTATAAATCTTCCAAAGGATAAATTTTTTTCACTTTTTTATTTTTTATGAATGTTTTTGGGTTTTATTTATTACTATTTTCATGGCAAGACACATGCTTTTCTTTGTTCATAATGTTAATCTAAGTTAACCATGCCTAGAGACTCAATTAGAAAATTTAATCTAACTGAATCAAAGGCTTTAGTGAATAAATCATCAAGCTGATTTGTTGTATCCACTTTGACTAACTTGATCAAACCTTTTTCTGAGCAATGTCTCAAAAAATGGTATCTGATTTCAATATTTTTTGTTTTACTATGTTGCACTGCATCAGCAGTGATAAACATAGCAGCTAAATTGTCAATATAAATTGGAGTTTGAAGGAAATTGTAACCATAATCAAGCAATTGGTTTTGCAACCAAAGTACTTGAGAGCCACCAGCTGAAGCAGCTATGTACTCAACCTTAGCTGTGGAAATAGATACATTTGTTTGTTTTTTGCACTGCCATGAAACAAGTCTTGGTCCTATAAATTGACACCCACCAGTTATGGATTTTCTGTTGTTGTTGCATCCTCCAAAGTCATTATCTGCATATGAGTAGAGAGTGAAGTCACCATCCTTTGGATACCAAAGTCCAAGGGCTGTATTCCTTTGAGATATCTGAAGATTCTCTTCACTGCATTCAGATGAGACTCTTTTGGATCAGATTGGTACCTAGCACAAACACACACAACAAACATAATGTCAGGTCTACTGGCAGTTAAATACATTTAAGTGATCCTATCATTGATCTATACAATCTTTGATCAATAGATTTTCCTGTAGGATCAGGTACTGCGGAATCCTATTTGATTGGCGATCCAATCAGTGAGAACACACGAAGAATCAATCAAGAATTGAAACTAACATTAGAAATCGATTGAGAATCGATCTAATGTGTTCTGTGAACTTGGAGAACGAATTGGGAGGCTTTTGGACGGCTAGGGTACGTCTGGAGTCGAAATA
This sequence comes from Flaveria ramosissima, assembly GCA_025215565.1. Classification (NCBI taxonomy): domain Eukaryota; kingdom Viridiplantae; phylum Streptophyta; class Magnoliopsida; order Asterales; family Asteraceae; genus Flaveria; species Flaveria ramosissima. The sequence goes on from CM046030.1 coordinate 36,864,136, forward strand.
GATTGAATGCATACGTTTTTCCACGAATTGGGTTGTATTTATAGGTTAGTGTTGTTCATTCGTGCGACTGAACCATAAGTATGGTTCAGTCGTGCGATTGAACCATGCGGTTGATTCATCCGCACGACTGAGTGTTCAGTCGTGCGACTGAGCCAATCTTATGTGTCAATCATACGTCTGATCCAGTCTCCTGGTTCAGTCGTGCGACTGAGTCAATCGTATGAAGTTATTCATGCGTGTGGTCCATTCGCATGGGCCATTCGCATGAGAACTTCATTGTGTTAAGTTTGAATGTATTAATTAATATAACATTATGTGTAACCATTCAAACAATCACAAACCTAATTAACCAATTCAATATCGACTCATTAATGAAATATTAGACATTACAAATCACAAACAATCAATATCATTTCATTAATCATTTCAAATTACATCAGAATCAGATAAACAAGATCTATTACATTTCATATCCTGATCTAGGGACATACATGCATCAACAAACTCCCCCTTGGACCTAGATCTCTCTATTGTCTTGCTTTCTGCATTACCTCCTTGTATTTCTTGTACTTCTCCTCTTTTGTGACTCCCGCGTGAATCTCAAACGCGAAGCAGAGTCGTATAACGTTCTGGAACTGGTGGGCTTGTACAATATCCTGCGTATCATAGAACAGTGGCCACTTGTATAGAGTATAGACATCATTTGCCGACAAGTTAGTAAGCCACATTGGGTCGAATACCCTGATCGTATCCATTTGGCCCTCTTTGTTTAGGACTATGACCGCTTCTGCTGTTCTCCAATCGTAGTACCACCACTTAAAGTGTGGAGTGAAGTCCTGTGGCATTTCCCTGAGTGGGATTCTTGACATTGTGTGCGGAGGACTCCACTTCAACACTATCTTGGGCTTGCCAGTAATGGCATCAACCTCAGACCTTCTGATATACCTAGTAGGCTGTTGGGGTCTGAAGTTAACCCATCTGGTGTGGTACTCCTTCTTTTGGGCTGCCTCAAACCAGCCTGACATCTTCCTCGGGTCAGCATGCAAAAGCTTTAGCTTGGCCAGCTGGTTGAGCTCAAAACCTGGTAGAGTCTTCAGATCATGCGGGAATCTGAAGTACTCTATGTCATTTTCCCTCTTAACTGCATATACGTTAAGATCCTCAAAATATGCCCACGCTATGATCCTGCCAGACACCTTATGATGTTTCTTGACTCGGTAGAGTTTGGTGTAGGCATCCTGTTTCGGTGCAGCGTGTTGGGCTCTAACTTCTTCAAAACAAGCAGCCCACTCAGCCTTTCGGATATCGACATCATCATTTGAGGCTTGGGCTGTTCCCTCTGCTTTCTCGGACTCTTGCTCCATCTTGTCTAACACCTCAAAAGTATCGCTGACGAGGGATTCACCCAGATTGGGGACCACATTTCCCTCATTGTCAGCATACTGAGGATAGTGCTCGGCAGTGACGTCTTCAATCTCGATCTCGTCAACATTGTTGAGCTCTTCGTCACTGGTCGAGTCGCATGTCAGAGCATCTTTCACTATCTCATCTGGATTGAGCTTGAAGATCTCTGCGAGTTGCTCGTTTGATAGGTCGTGAATTATTTCCCCTTCTTCAGGGGTATAACTCACCGACCTCCTTACGATCCCTTGCAGATCAAAAATCATTGTTAGCTGATTCTTGACCTGCTGAAGGGGAGCAACATCAAACTCATCCCTTTGGTAATTTGGATCTGTTTGATTTAAACATTCAACACATAAACCATTAGTAATTAATCAAAACAGAAATGCATTAACATTAATATAAACATTTAATACATAGGTTTCAATACATGATTCCAATACAAAGTAATTAAATACATAAACATCTATTCTTTACTTTTGTCCTGGATCATCGTCTCGTCACTCGGTGGAGCAGAGGAAGAAGCTGGTTGGTCTTGTCTGTTCTTTGACCTCCTCTCTTGACCTGAAGCAGAGGCCGATGCAGCTGCATCCCCTCCTTCTGCATCATCATCATCATCCTTCTCCTCTGTCCTTTCTCCTTCAGTTTCCTCATCCTCCTCCGTCTCATCCTCATCATCATCTTCATCATCATCATCGCCATCATCCCCGTCTCCCTCTTTGATCTTTAGGGGCTCCTCCTTAGATCCTTTTAGCTTTAACATAATCGTCTTCTTCGCCTCCTCCAACTCCTCTATCTTCTTGCTTGATGTGACATTATGTGCTTAGAGTTGGGCTATCTCATGGCTCTAAGCAGCCATCTGTTGGGCCTGCTCCTCTATCACTCGAGCCTGCTCTGCAATCTGGTGAGACTGTGCAGCAGTCAGGTCAGCAAGCTGGCGGATCTGAGCCGCCTTCTCCTCATCTGCAGCTAATAGGCGCATCACCATCCGGTTGAGCGCAGACAGCTGTTCCTCTACCCCAATTGGAGGTAGAGGTGATCCATATGTATGAGAGGGATGGGCTGAGGGTCCAGCTTGGTGGGTAGTGGTGGTGGTGGTGGCTGTAGTGAAGATGGGTCTGTGAAATGGTGGAGGTGATGTGGGAGTGAAAGATATGGTGGTAGATGGAATATGTACAGTGGTGGGAGGTATGGTGGTGGTTGTGGTAGCTGTGGTGGCTGTGGTGGATGTGGTGGCTGTGGTGGTGGATGGTGTGGCTGTGGAAGTGGTAGTGGTGGTGGTAGCAGTAGTGGCTGTGGTGGTAACAAAGGTCAGCCGTCTTTTCTTCTTCTTCTGACCATGGGGCTGAGCCATCCTTTTCCTCCTCGTTCCCGTTGAGGTGGATGCTCCCCCTACAACCCTGCTAGCTGACTCCGGTGCATAACTCGGATCAGTAGCTGTCTCCCCTGAGTCTCTTGGGCGTTCACCAACCGCCCTTAGCCCATGTTCTGTGGGAACAACTTTGCTTCCCACAGTTCGTGTAAGGGGCTCCTCGTCCGACTCCTCTTCCTCCGCATCAGGAACAAAGTCCTGATGGAATCCAACAGACTCGGCTACGTCTCCAGCTGGGGCGGACACTGGAGGTATAACATCAGAAACTGTGCCTCTCGGTGGAGTAGGCATATCATCCCCAGCGTCTCCACTATCGTCGTCATCTGAATCGTGCTCTGGGAGCAGTAGCCTCTCATCATCAGAATCACTATCCTCATGACGCCATTTGCGTCTCCCTGGTGCTACATATCTCTCGTTTGCCAAGTGGCCAATCAACCTCTTCACCTGGGGCTTCACCTGCTTGCCCCTATACACCCTCATACGACCTAAAGTCGTGTCATCCATGATCTCCAAAGCAACTGCATCATGACTCTCCTTGGGAAGATGTGGCAGCTTCTCGTTGAAGATCACCTTAGAAACCTGGGGTACATACAAAATCCTTCCTTCCCCTTTGCCTTCAGGTTCTCCACCAAATAAGAGAAGATCATACTCGAGAAGCTGAAAGGGTGGTTCAGTACTACTGCCACGTAGGCATTCTGAATCTGGTCTGATAGGTCGTCGAACCCACCCCTCCGCGAAGCAATGCACTTTAGGATCACATGCGCCAAGTACTTGTACTGGGGGCACAGGTTGCTCTTGTTGAGCACACCCGAGTTTATGTCCCCAGCGTACTTGATCCTGAGAAAGCATCCTCGGACAGTCAGTGGATGTAATCTGGTGGGGTGATCAGCATCGTCCCCAAACTCAAGAACTCTCTGGATGTCTGCAGTAGTAACCTCGATATCGTGATCCAGAATAGAGCTCCGAATACTGTAGGGCTCACGAGAACGATCCACCGAGGCATTCTCCCAGAATGCCTGGTGTAATGATCTGTAGGGCGTGCACGGTGTAGATATAGCCTTATGTATCCGGGAACGTCTAAGGAAAGCTATAATCTCTGTGAACTCGGCCCCGTTCCGAGTAGCATGATCCAAGTGGGCACAGATGTTGTGCTTTGGATTAATGGACCATCTATCAGCCATTTTTCTGAAACACATGACACAGAACAATTAGTACATAATACATCAAAATTCAGCTCTAAGTGTAATGTTTAAATTCATTCTGATTCATTCGTGCGAATGAATCATGCGACTGAAATCAGTCGGTTGTCATTTCATGCGACTGAGCTCATTCGGTTGAATGTGACATGCGACTGAGTTCAATCTGCTGACTGAGTCTGCGATTGGTTCAGTCGGCCGACTGAGCTCATTCGCATGGTTCATTCGGCCGATTGACCCAATCGCAAGATTCATCTGTGCGATTGAAGTTCATCCGGACGACCATTCGCATGTCGCACTGTTGATCAAAACACATGATTTAACATGGATTACCGGTTCAATAGACTCGCCATTTAGTCACTAATAACCTATTAAACTTAATTTTAACATTTTGCATAGTTTAGGTAGGTTATTAGGTCATTTATAGTCCATTTCTTGTTTTCATTCGAATAACACCAAATTAGGTTTCCAATCCTTCTGTTTTCGGTGCGATATCAATGCCATCTACCTATATATAAGTCAACGAACGTCAGAAGATCAACAACAATGTGAAAACAAGGTCTAATGAAATTTTGGCAGAGTAACGGGAAGAAGTGCGATTTGGGAGCGATTGGGAGTGATAAGTAAAATGCGATCGACTGTGGCCCTTTAAATACTGAATCTGAGCTCAATCGGCCGACTAGCCTCATTCGCTCAGTTCATTCGGGCGACTGAGGCTCAATCGTGCGATTGGCCCAGTCAGTCGCATGGAGTTGGCCGACTGAGGTTCAGTCGTTCGACTGACTCAATCGTGCCTTTTCATTTGCATCTTCAGTTGACCGAATGAGTCTCAGTCGGTCGACTGACTCATTCGCCCCCTTCCATTCGGTCGAATGGGTCATTCTGATAAGCCATTCGTGTGAATGGCTCAATCTCATGTCCAGTCGTGAGAATGGGAGCCATTCGCATGGTTGGTCCATACTCATGGTCCAATCGTGCGAATGGGTCACACTTGGTAAATTTTCTGCTATTTTGAACAATTTACATTTAAACCCTTTTAACTCTTGAGATTAACATTACGAGCATTTGATCATCTCAGACATGGTCATTTTAACTTGAAAACTTTTTGATCACCTCAGAGGTGACTCTTTTAAACTTTGAAAACACATGTGGTCATCTTAGACATGACCCTTTTAGTGAGTTGATCCCTTACTGATTTTCATGATGTAGTCCAGCAAACAAAACAAACTAAAATGACTAAATAACTTAGACGATTTAAACTAAAGTACAAAAATAAGACTTGTTTTTGGCTTTTTGTGAGAGATAAATCCTAAGATAGATATCTACGGGATTTGGTTTTGGAAATAGGCAGCTTCAATTTAGATTGACCACACCTGGACCAATTCAATTTTGGAATCATACAGGCAAGTCAAATCATTTGGGACTTGTTATCAAAATCTTTTGATGCTTAATTCTTGGTTTTCATCCGGAGTCGTTAGCAACTTTAGGAAATCATACTGGAACTCTTAGATTACCACATTGATTTGAACTTTCAAGAATTGCAGCCACAATGATTGTTAGTATGTTTGTCCACTTAAATCCATACACAGACTTTTGACACAAACTGGTGATAGTTTTAGGTTTAATTATTTCAACTAACATTTGTGGATCCCACACTTATATGGTAATAAACATTCCTCAGGAGCTTTTGAGCGGTGTACGGGTATTATTACAATAAGAGACTATTCTTAGAGCTTTCAAAGAGAAGCCAGTCCTCAGGTCAGTGCCATCGCACAGCAGAGAGGCGGCAAACAACAATGAATTCTAGAATATCTTGGTTATGCTTATCCTCAGGTCAGTGCCATCGCACAGCAGAGAGGCACACAACCTATCTCCTTGTTAGAGCAGCTTAATTTTATTTTGCACAAAATGCACCAACAACATAAGTCATTAGCTTTATAGCATTTGTCTTTCATTTTTTTCTTGCTTTGCTCTATTTATGGTCATCCGCACACATTTGTGGCGTTTACATGCTCATTACCCCTTATTGGAATATTGTTGATTGTGTTAACTAGTGATAAGATGGAAGCCCACAGTCAGTTGAACAACTTAGTTTTATCTTGAGATCACCAGTCAAGTCTAATCATCTATTGTGTTGAATCTACCGACATATCATTTGTGGTCTAGCAACCTCTAGGTCTACTCTCGTTGTGTTACTTAGGAGTTACCAGTTTTTCTATCATCTTCCCTTTTATGTTGCTTAGACTACACAGACGTATACTTTGAATTTTTGCATCTTTTCTAAATTAAATTTTTTAAAGTCCCTCTTGATTTGTTCCTGTGTACTATCATTTTCCAAAGGGTTTGAATTAGTATCACAGATACGATCTACCTTATATCAGCTATCCACTCCTTCTCCCTCGTTGTTTTTTTGTTTTTTTTTTTGTTTTTTTTATTAATGTTACTTGCTGACTTATTCTCCCCCTAAAATACTAAAATCATAACTAGTTTAATTATTTTAGGATTTTAATAAACAGCAAAATAACATGAGGTTAATTTAATCAGACTAAAATAAACAAATAAAATAAAATAAAAAAGAAAATTAACTAAACCAACATCGGACTACACATGATCATCATCAGGAATAACCTCACTTTTCTTTTTAACGCCGTTGATCTCTAGCAAATATTGAAAACGTGGTTTATCAAAGGCTTTAGTATAGAGGTCAGCGCGTTGAAAATCAGTATTAATTTTTACCACATCAATTAAGTTCTTTTCAAAACAGTCTCTTATGAAATGGTATTTAATACAGATATGTTTGGTCTTAGGATGTTGGACCGGATTTTAAGTTACTGCAAGTGCAGCAGAGTTATCAACAAAAATAGGAGTAGAAGAGAACTTTAAACCGTAATCCCGCATTTGCTGTTGAATCCAGATGATTTGTGAACAGCAACTTGCAGCAGCAACATATTCAGCTTCACAGGTTGACAATGCAACCGATGTCTGCTTCTTACACTGCCAGGTAACTAATCTTCTCCCAAAAAATTGACACCCTGCTGATGTAGACTTGTAGTTCATCTTGCAGCCCCCGTAATCCGAGTCACTATACGCCATGAGCTCAAAGTCATCATCATGAGGATACCACAACCCAAGTGTGGGTGTACCCTTCAGATAACAAAAAATCCTCTTGACCCCAATCAGATGGTTGACCTTAGGCTTAGCCTGATATCTAGAACATAAGCATGTAGCATACCTGATATCAGGTCTTGAGGCTGTGAGATACATGAGGGATCCAATCATTCCTCGGTACATTGTGGCATCTACAAGATCTCCATTTTTGTCAGGTGCTATATCGTGATTCGTAGCAAGTGGAGTCCCAGCAGCAGAAGCATTCTCCATCTCAAAACGACTGAGAATGTCTCCTACATACTTGGTCTGATGTAGAAAGATCCCATTTGGAGTCTGATCCACCTGTAACCCCTGAAAGAACTTCATATCCCCCATAGCACTCATCTCAAACTCTTTCTTCATGACTGCTTCAAACTCTTTGCATAATTCTTCGTTCTTTGAACTGAAGATTATGTCATCGACATAGATCTGTACGAGCAGTAGGTCGCCATCTTTTTCTTTAATGAACAGCGTGCAGTCAATGACTCCCCTGCGAAAGTCGTGTTTCACAAGATGAGTCGAGAGTTTCTCATACCAGGCTCTTGGAGCTTGATGAAGCCCGTATAAAGCCTTGTCGAGCTTGTAAACTCTATCCCGATGATAAGGATCTTCAAGTCCCTCGGGTTTACTGACATAGACTGTTTCTCTGATTTCCCCATGAAGGAATGCACTCTTCACATCTAATTGGTAGACTTTAATCTTTATGTACGATGCATAGGCAAGGAAGATACGAATGGCTTCCATCCTTGCCACGGGTGCAAACATTTCATTGTAGTCAGTTCCCTCAACTTGGCGAAATCCCTGAACCACCAATCGAGCTTTGTTCCTGATAATGACCCCTTGGTCATCCTTCTTGCATTTCAAGACCCATTTGGTGCCAATGACCTTAGCACCTTTAGGTTTATCAACCAGAGTCCATACACCTAACTTCTTGAACTGAAGAAGTTCTTCTTGCATGGCACTCACCTACGCCTCATCATTTAGTGCATCACTGACATATTTTGGCTCAAACTGCGAGACAAAACACCGATAAGCACCATCATGAATGTAACCCTTCTCCCTAACCGAGGTAATCAGCTGAGTATAGCTGATTTCGGGTTTGTACTCTTGATCTGACATCCCAAATGACATTGTCTAGGGGATGATAGACGTTTAGTCGTGATCCTGGAGTAGTAGGAACAGCTACCTCAGAGCCAAGATTATGAACATTTGGTTCTGCATCTGAGGTAGTTGGAGTTTGAGGTTTCGAAGTCGAAGGTGCATCACTGGTAGATGCCTGTGGACTTTCAGGAACTGGAACCTGTTCTTCCTGACTGTTCTGGTCATCTTCTTCAGCTTCATCTTCAGAGGAGGAGTCACTGTCGTCGACTACTCCCCCTGACTGAGTAGATGATTCTCCCTGTGAGCTAGATGGTGTATTCAAGATATCATACATCATTCTAGTAGCTAACTCGTCATCCGAGGGAGAGAAAGGGATGTTGAAGGACTTGAAGAATCCATCATAGTCGAAAAAGTAGGCGGGTCCTTTGCCAGTAGGTGGTGTGGTATATCTCTGAACGTCAACATTACACCACAATTCTATTAGACCCGTTGAGTGGTTGTAAACCCTCTTGTTCGGTATGTTGTATCCTAGAAAGATTCCTTCATCCGCCTTCTCGCTGAATTTACCTTCTTGTGTCTTCTTCAGAAGTGTGCACGGCGCGCCAAATGGTTCGAGATACTCCAAATTCGGTTTGCGTCTTTGTAGTAGCTCGTAACATGTCTTTCCGTGGCGCTTGACAATCAGAACTCGATTCATTGTATAACATGCATTCGTTACTTCCTCATTCCAGAATTGGATAGGCAGTTTTGAGTCTGGCAGCATAGTCTGTGCTGTCTCTATCAAGCTTCTGTTCTTTCTCTCAGCAACGCCATTCATCTGAGGCGTGTAGGCAGAAGTGAATTGATGCACAATTCCTTTTCTTTGCAGTAAGCCTCCATCCACTGGTTCTTCAATTATGTCCTGTTGTCTGAGCGTACTTGTCTAACCTTCAGCTTGTAGAGAGATTCCAGTGTGGTTACTAACTCCTTGAATGACTCAAATGTTTCTGATTTGGACTTCTGAAACATTACCCAAGAGAACCTTGAGTAGTCATCAGTAACCACAAAACAGTACAAGTCGCCTGTTGATGCATGTATGTCCCTAGATCATGAGTTGTAATGTAATAAATCTTGTCTGTCTGATTATGATGTAATAGTATCGATTAATGAAATGATATGAATTGGTTGTTACTTGTGATGTTTAATATTTCATTAATGAGTCGTGATTGAATTGATTGGGTTTATGATTGTTTGAATGATTGCACATTATGTTATATTAATTAAACATTCAAACTTAACTTAATGAAGTTCTCATGCGAATGGCCCATGCGAATGGACCACACGCATGAATAACTTCATACGATTGACTCAATCGCACGACTGAACCAGGAGACTGGATCAGTCGTATGATTGACACATAAGATTGACTCAATCGCACGACTGAACACTCAGTCGTGCGGATGATCAACCGCATGGTTCAATCGCACGACTGAACCATACTTATGGCCCAGTCGCACGATTGAACAATACTAACCTATAAATAGACCCAATTCGTGGAAAAACGTAAGCATTCATCCCATTACGATTCCAGACGTACCCTAGCCGTCCAGAAGCCTCCCAAATCGTTCTCCAAGTTCACAGAACACATCAGATCGATTCCTAATCGATTTCTGACGTTGATTTTAATTCTTGATTGATTCATCGTGTGTTCTCACTGATTGGATCGCCAATCAAATAGGATTCCGCACTATTTGAGTTGGTTTAACACGCTAATCACTAAGTATTTCGTTCAAATACCAGGTCCTAACAAGTGGTATCAGAGCTTTGGCTCTTGATTACGTGTTGATTCAATCAAGATTGCTTAAAAGTTTGTGTTTTTGCACGAAAAACTCAATCTTTGGCATCAAAAGTGATCTTGGACGTTCCCTGCTCATCGAAGTTCAGTTTCTACGGACTTAGGCGATTAGGACTTGTGAAATTTCGAATTTTTACGGCTGAAACCCGTCAAACCTAGAAATTTTCGCAAAACAGCAGCTTCAGTCGCACGAGTGACCCATTCGCACGACTGGACTCCATTCGCATTGCCCATTCGCACGATTGGACCTAGTCGCACCCTCATTCGGCCGACTGAACCGTTCGTTCGCATAACTCATACGCACCAGATTCATTCGCACGACTGAACCAATCGCCCAGTTCAGTCGCACGGTTGAACCAATCGCAGAGTTCATACGCACGATTAGACCATTCGCATCCTTCAGTCGCATCAGTGAAAGTTTGTTTTGATTAGATTCTAAGTTTATTAGCCATGGAAGATCAAATGTCAGCCTTTACTGCTGGGAAGGACTCGAGGATTCAGAACCTGCTGTTGCTTGAGAGTGAGGTGGGTAATCACAATAAACCACCAAAGCTCTTGACTTTAGATGAGTTTCCCACTGGAAACAACGTTTTGAGATCAACCTCAATGGAGTAGATCCTAATCTGTGGGAAGCTATTGAGGTCGGTTATAGTACACCGATGGGAGCTGATGGAGTTAAATTAACGTTAAGTGGGATGACAGACGCACAGAAAGTAAAGTACAATGCAGAGAAAAGGGTTTATGCATTGATCACTCAGTCTATCCCCAAAGACATATTCCACCAGTATTCAGAGAACAAGCAGTCCAAGAAACTGTGGGATGAGCTAGAGAAGAGATATGATGGGAATGCGTCATTGAAGGCAATCAAGGCAAAGGAGTTAAAGAAGGAATTCGATAACTTCTCATCGATTGGTAATGAGAGTTTAGATGAAGTCATAGACAGATTCTACCACTTGATGAGCGAATTGCATACACATGGAGTTGAAACAACTATGGAAGAGAAAGTGAGCAACTTCGCAGACGGATTGCCTGATAAGTGGGCTTCATTCGTGTCTAACCTTAGACAGAATGAAATGCTTATAAAGCTGGATATAAATGACTTCATTCTCAAGTTGCGAGAAGAAGCTCTTAGGATGAAGTATAGAGCACAGAAGTCGTCGTATACACAAAATCCAGCTTTATACAACGCCACGCCTCAAGCTAAGACATCTGGAGCACCTCTCCAGACTGCATTTGTGTCTAGCTCGTCAGGTCCTTCACATGCTTCTCCTTCTGGATCAGACACGTCAGGGTCATCATGTACCACTATATTGGATCAGAAGCAAGTGCTACCAAATTGAAGACCGAGAACCTCGGTAATGTGACCGTAGAAGTAGCACGAGAGCATATGGATCTACTAGCTGCAGTGGTTCATTCATATGATGGACTTGTTGCTGGGAAGATTGGAAACTGCCATCTGGCAGATGAGGACTACGAGCAGGTGGATGAAATGGAGCTTGAGAGGATGGATATAATGTGGGCCTTAGCTAGCGCTGTCCGAAGGCGAAGAAGTTTGTTAAGAAGACAGGACAGAACTTGATAGCTACTAAGGATACCACATTTGGCTTTGACAAGAGCAAAGTGACCTGCTTCAACTGTGGAGAGAAGGGGCACTTCAAGAGAGAATGTGTCAAGCCAAAGAAGACGGGTAATGGGAACCCGTTCTCATCCTTTACTCGCCAAGACAAGCAAGCCTCCAGTTCTACTTCATCAAACAAGGACCCAAAAGCCTTGACTGCTCATGATGATGAAGGACAGGATTGGAGTTTTAGGTTTGTCTCACCAGGAGAATCTAACATTGCCAGTGTTGAAGATATTGATGATGATTCTGCGAGTGAAGGTGATCTAGCAGTTGAGATAGCAATGTCACATAGTGAAGAAACAACTGCAGCTGAGGTCAGTTACAAGCCAAGGAGAGACTTCCACGTCAGAGACAGAAAAGTCAGAATCACCAGAACCAGAGACGTCTGATGCTGCGTTGATGGCAAACTCTTCTGAACCAACACAGTAAGTACAACTGACCAAATGTTTGATAATCATGCTTGTTCTGATTGTGATATGTTTAGGAATAGCATTGATGAAAAATTTGCTAGGTTATTAGATCACAATGATAACTTAGTAAAAGATTTACAACTGTGCACTGAGGCTAATAGAGTTCTAAAACAAAATGAGCATAGTTATAAAGAAAAGATAGACCTATTGACTAAACAGCTTAGGGAAACCGAAGTAGTTGCCTTTAACCAAGCTAATGACATTAGGTACTATCTAAACTCCCTAGAGGACACTAAGAAGCAAAAGGCAGTTCTAGAAGTAGAGGTTAATTCATTAAAACAGAAACTGCACAGTTGGACTAGTTCTTCACACATAGTTCAACACTTAGTGAGAGAAAGGAATAACGGGGAGGGATTAGGCTACAAAGTGGTTCCACCTCCACCTGAGACCTTGATGAACACCAAGTCGAGACCAGTAAACAACAACCCCATCAAGGATCATGTGGTGACTACTCCTCTTGTTACTGATCCAGACACATCATGTTCATCTACTGAATCTGGACAGAAACAAAAGGAGGCCACTTCAAAGGCAAAGGGTAAATTGCCTTGTGTTAATCTGGAAAATGAATTTGAAAAAGTTAACCTAAAGTCAGGGTCAAACAGAGTCAAATCAGAACCTAAAAGGACTTCAAACGTTAACTTTTCACATGCTACAAGTCAAAAACCAGTTAACCAAAAAGTGGAACATGTTAAACAGGTGAAAACAGTTCATTTTGTTAAACCAGAGAAAACATCAAACATACAAGAGTCAAAACCTAAAGTGATTGATGTTACTAGAGTGTCTCGCACTTCTCCACAAAGAAAGTCTGCTTATAAAGTTGATAGCAGATCATGCTACAACTGTGGAGAATGTGGACACATTGCTTCCTATTGTCCTTTCTATCAGACACCTAGGAAGAAGATAGATCTTCAGGACTCTAGACCTAGGTCTTCTAAGAGGAGTTCTCTAACTCCACCTAGAAGATCTAGTGAACCTAAAGTCCAACCTGTAAGCCAGACGACTGTTTATCATAAACAGGCATTGCACAAATCTGGCTTATGGAAAGAGAAGTCATCCTGCGTGTCTGATACTGATGACAAGAAGGAACCTGAGCTACCCTCACCCTCTAAGGGTCAATGGGTAGAGTTTATGATGTGTGATGCCTCTGGGAAACCCAAGACAGTAAAGGCTTGGGTTCCTAACCTAAACTAATACATTTACTTTGTATGTGCAGGGTGTTCGATATAGCGCTGAGACTAACACGTGGATTATAGACAGCGGAGCATCCAGGCACATGACAGGAAATAGAGCCCTTTTATCAAACGTCAAACAAATAAAAGGAGGGCATGTTTCCTTTGCAGGAAACAAGGGAGGATACATCACAGCACAGGGAGAAGTGGGAAATCAGAAAGTTAAGTTTGATAAGGTGAACTACGTTCAACAACTTCAGAATAACTTACTTTCTGTTTCCCAAATCTGCGATAAAGGATTTAAAGTCATCTTCGACAACAAGAAGTGTTACGTGCTGAAGAAAGACTACATGATCCCGGAGGACCAAGTTCTGATGACTGCTTCAAGATATAAAGACCTTTATGTCTTGGATCTGTCAACAGCTGCTACAACGGATCATGAGGTTCAGTGCTTTCTATCTAAAGCTACTGAGAAGGACTCAATCTCCTGGCATAGGAGAATGGGACACATTAGTCAAAGGAAGATGAATCATTTGATTCAGAAGGATTTAGTAAGAGGAGTAAATGTCAAGAACTTCCAACTTCCTGACTTTTGTGTAGCTTGCAAGAAAGGCAAACAGACAAAGAAGTCTCATAAGGAAAAGAAAGTTCATTCAATAGAACTTCCTCTTGAACTTCTTCACATGGATCTGTTTGGTCCAGTCAGTACAAGGAGCATTGCAGGCGATTTGTACTGTTTTGTGGTCACTGATGACTACTCAAGGTTCACTTGGGTAATGTTTTTAAATCCAAATCAGAAACATTTGAGTCATTCAAGGAATTAGTAACCACACTGGAATCTCTCTACAAGCTAAAAGTTAGACAAGTACGCTCAGACAACGGGACCGAATTCAAGAATCAATGGATGGAGGCATACTGCAAGGAAAAGGGAATTGTTCATCAATTCACTTCAGCCTACACGCCTCAGATGAATGGTGTTGCTGAGAGAAAGAACAGAAGCTTGATAGAGACTGCACGGACTATGCTGGCTGACTCGAAACTGCCTATCCAATTCTGGAATGAGGCAGTAGCAAATGCATGTTATACACTGAATCGAGTCCTAATAGTCAAGCGCCATGGAAAGACATGTTATGAGCTACTACAAAGACGCAAACCAAATTTGGAGTATCTTGAACCTTTTGGCGCGCCGTGTACACTTCTGAAGAAGACACAAGAAGGAAAATTCAGTGTGGTGTAATGTCGACGTTCAGAGATATACCACACCACCTACAGGCAAAGGACCTGCATACTTCTTCGATTATGATGGATTCTTCAAGTCCTTCAACATACCTCTCTCTCCCTCGGATGATGAGTTAGCTACTAGGATGATGTATGATATTCTGAATACACCATCTAGCACACAGGGAGAATCATCTACTCAGTCAGGGGGAGTAGTCGATGACAGTGACTCCTCTCTGAAGATGAAACTGAAGCAGATGACCAGAACAGTCAGGAGGAACAGGTTCCAGTTCCTGAAAGTCCACAAGCATCTACGAGTGATGCTCCTTCGACTTCGGAACCTCAAACTCCAACTACCTCAGATGCAGAACAAAATGTTCATAATCTCGGTTCTGAGGTGGCTGTTCCTACTACTCCAGGATCACGACTAAACGTCTATCATCCCCTTGACAATGTTATTGGGGATGTCAGATCAGGAGTACAAACCCGAAATCAGCTATACTCAGCTGATTACGCCTCGGTTATGGAGAAAGGTTACATTCATGATGGTGCTTATCGATGTTTTGTCTCGCAGGTTGAGCCAAAATATGTCAGTGAGGCACTAAATGATGAGGCGTGGGTGAGTGCCATGCAAGAAGAACTTCTGCAGTTTAAGAAGTTAGGTGTATGGACTCTGGTTGATAGACCTAAAGGTGCTAAAGTCATTGGCACCAAATGGGTACTAAAATGCAAGAAGGATGACCAAGGAGTCATTATCAGGAACAAAGCTCGACTGGTGGTTCAAGGTTTTCGCCAAGTCGAGGGGATTGACTATAATGAGGTGTTTGCACCCGTGGCAAGGATGGAAGCCATTCGTATCTTCCTTGCCTATGCATCGTACATGAAGATTAAAGTCTACCAATTAGATGTAAGAGTGCATTCCTTCATGGGGAAATCAGGGAAACAGTCTATGTAAGTCAACCCGAGGGATTTGAAGATCCTTATCATCGGGATAGAGTTTACAAGCTCGACAAAGCTTTATATGGGCTTCATCAAGCTCCTCGAGCTTGGTATGAGAAACTCTCGACTCATCTTGTGAAACACGGCTTTCGCAGGGGAGTCATTGACTGTACACTGTTTATTAAAGAAAAGGATGGCGACCTACTGCTTGTACAGATATATGTTGATGACATAATCTTCGGGTCAAAGAACGAAGAGTTATGTAAAGAGTTTGAAGCAGTAATGAAGAAAGAGTTTGAGATGAGTGCTATGGGGGAGATGAAGTTCTTTCTCGGGTTACAGGTGGATCAAACACCTAATGGAATCTTTCTACATCAGACCAAGTATGTAGGAGACATTCTCAGTCGCTTTGACATGGAGAATGCTTCTGCTGCTGGGACTCCACTTGCTACGAATCATGATATAGCACCTGATGAGAATGGAGATCTAGTAGATGCCACTATGTACCGAGGAATGATTGGATCCCTCATGTATCTCACTGCCTCAAGACCTGATATTATGTATGCTACATGTCTATGTTCTAGATATCAGGCTAAACCAAAGGTCAACCATCTGATCGGGGTCAAGAGGATTTTTCGTTATCTGAAGGGTACACCCACACTTGGATTGTGGTATCCTCATGATGATGACTTTGAGCTTACCGCGTATAGTGACTCGGATTACGGGGGCTGCAAGATGAACTACAAGTCTACATCAGCAGGGTGTCAATTCTTTGGGAGAAGATTAGTTACCTGGCAGTGTAAGAAGCAGACATCGGTTGCATTGTCAACCTGTGAAGCCGAATATGTTGCTGCTGCAAGTTGCTGTTCACAAATCATCTGGATTCAACAGCAAATGCGGGATTACGGTTTAAAATTCTCATCTACTCCTATTTTTGTTGATAACTCTGCTGCAATTGCAGTAACTAAAAATCCGGTCCAACATCCTAAGACCAAACACATCGGTATTAAATACCATTTCATAAGAGATTGCTTTGAAAAGAACTTAATTGATGTGGTTAAAATTAATACTGATTTTCAACGCGCTGACCTCTATACTAAAGCCTTTGATAAACCACGTTTTCAATATTTGCTAGAGGTCAACGGCGTTAAAAAGAAAAGTGAGGTAATTCCTGATGATGATAATGTGTAGTCCGATGTAGTTTAGTTAAAGTTTATTTTATTTTATTTTATTTGTCTATTTTATTTTTATTTTATTTAAACTCATGTTATTTTGCTGTTTATGAAAATCCTAAAATAATTAAACCAGAAATGATTTTAGTATTTTAGGGGGAGAATATGTCAGCAAGTTAACATTAAAAAAAAAAAAAAAAAAAATGAGGGAGAAGGAGTAACTAGCTGAAATAAGGTAGATTGTGTCTGTGATACCGATTCAATACCTTTGGAAAATGATAGTACACAGGAACAAATCAAGAGGGACTTTAAAAATTAAGTTTTGACAAGATGCAAAAGTTCAAAGTATAAGTCTGTGTAGTCTGAGCAATATAAAAAGGAAAGATGATAGAAAACTGGCAACTCCTAAGGTGACACAAAGAAAGTAGACTTAGAGGCTGCTAGACCACAAATGATATGTTGGTAGATTCAACACAATAGACAATTAGACCTGATTGGTGATCTCAAGATCAAACTAAGTTGTTCAACTGACTGTGGGCTTCCATCTTATCACTGGTTAACACAATCAACAATATTCCAATAAGGGGTAATGAGCAATTAAACGCCACAAATGTGTGCGGATGACCATAATTAGAGCAAAGCAAGAAAAAAATGAAAGACAAATGCAATAAAGCTAATGACTTATGTTGTTGGTGCATTTTGTGTAAAATAAAATAAGCTGCTCTAACAAGGAGATAGGTTGTGTGCCTCTCTGCTGTGCGATGGCACTGACCTGAGGATAAGCATAACCTAGATATTCTAGAATTCATTGTTGTTTGCCGCCTCTCTGCTGTGCGATGGCACTGACCTGAGGACAGGCTTCTCTTTGAAAGCTCTAAGAATAGTCTCTTCTTGTAATAATACCCGTAGACCGCTCAAAAGCTCCTGAGGAATGTTGATTACCATATAAGTGTGGGATCCACAAATGTTAGTTGAAATAATTAAACCTAAATAAGTCACCAGTCTGTGTCAAAAGTCTGTGTATGGATTTAAGTGGACAAACATACTGACAATCATTGTGGCTACATTCTCAAAGGTTCAAATCAATGTGAAAATCTAAGAGTTTCAGTATGATTTCCTTAAGTTGCTAACGACTCTGGATGAACACCGAGAATTTGAGCATCAAAAGGTTTAATAACTAGTCCCAAATGATTTGACTTGCCTGTATGATTCTAAAATTGAATTGGTCCAGATATGATCAATCTAAGTTGAAGCTATCTACTCCCGAACCAAATCCCGTAGATATCAATCTCTGGATTTATCTCTCACAAAAAGCCAAAAATATGTCTGTTTATGTAATTAGTTTAAAGTCTTAAATAGTTAGTCGTTTTAATTTTAATTTTAGTCAAGTGTCGGGCTACATCAGGAAAATCAGAAGGAATCAACTCACTAAAAGGGTCATGTCTGAGATGACCATATGTGCTTTGAAAGGTTAAAATAGTCACGTCTGAGGTGACAAAGTGTTTTAAAAGGATCACGTCTGAGGTGATCAAAATGGTTTCAAGATAAAAATGGTCACGTCTGAGGTGATCAAAATGTTTTCCAGATAAGATGATCATGTCTAAGATGATCAAAGGTTCATAATGTTAATTTCATACAGTTAAAAGGGGTTTTAAATGTAAATTGGTCAAAATGGCAGAAAATTAACTAAGTATGACCCATTCGCACGAATGGACCATACGTATGGACTAACCATACGAATGGAATCCATTCGCACGAATGAACTATGAGTATGGACCATCAAACCGAATGGCCCATACGATTAGTCCAGTCGGAGGCTTAAGTGCGAACGAGTGAGTCAGTCGCACGACTGAAATCCAGTCGGACGACTGGAGAAGGGCGACTGACCCAATCGCACGACTGAGTCCCACTCGCACGACTGAAAGGTGCGTATGAACTCAGTCGCACGATTGGATCTAGGGTTGGTATAAATAGAGGTGGAGTCGGTCGCAGAGACTCATCACCCTCAAATCGCCCCAAATCGCACTCCTTACCGTTACGCTGCCAAAATTTTATTTGCCCTAGTTTTACAGTTGATTGTGATTCACTGACATTCGCCATTCATCATACAGGTAATTTGAAGTCTTATTTCACCAAAAACAGAAGGATTGGAACCCTAATTGGATTGTTCGACTGTGAAACGTGAACCGAGACAAGAAAGCCCTAATAACCTATTAAAACCAAGCAAAACGTTAAAATTAAGTCAAATAGGTTATTAGTAAAGAGAATGCGAGTCTAATGAACCGGTTAATTGAGTTAAAAGACTTAGTTTGTGAAGTTCGAACGATTGGCGACTGAACAACTGAGACAGGCGACTGGTCGTCCGGATGAACTTCAGTCGCACGACTGAAGGGGGCGATTTACTTAACCGCACGACTGAACCATGCGAATGAGACTCAGTCGCACGACTGGTGTAACCGCATAAGAGTACATGCGCATGAGTCCAGTCGCACACTCAGTCGTACGCATGAGATCATTCGCACGTCTGAACCTCAATCGCACTGTTCAGTCGCACGACTGTCTTCAGTCGCACACCTCAATCGTATGACAAAGACATTCTACTCAAAGTTTAAGTGTTTCATTATACTTGTAGCCAGTGGAACTAATGTTTATATTGTTATGTGTTACAGATGGCGAGTCGATGGAACATGAGCACCAAGCACAACATATGTGCTCATCTGGATTTGACATCCAGGAACGCAGCTGACTTCTCAGGCATCATTACGTTTCTGTTGAGATCCAGGATCGCTCATGCTATCTCTACACCATGCACGCCGTATAGATCAGTGCAGCAGGCCTTCTGGGAAGGCGCGACTGTTGATAGATCCTCTGAGCCTCATTGCATCAGGAGTACGATCTTTGGTGAGGCTATCACCGTATCAGAGGAGGATTTGAGGATTGTTTACAGTTAGGGGATGATGCTGATTGTCCTACTCGTCTACACCCCCTCACTGTCAGAGGATGTTTTATGAGAGCCAAGTACTCTGGGGACATCAATGCTGGGGTACTCAACAAGAGTAACCTCTGTCCCCAGTTCAAGTATCTTGCGCATGTTCTGCTGAAGTGCATAGCGTCGAGGAAGGGAGGATTTGATGAGTTTTCAGATCAGATCCAGAACGCTTATGCTGCGTTGGTGCTGAACCACCCGTTCAGCTTCTCCAAAATGATCTTCACCTACCTGGTGGAGAACATTGAGGGGAAAGGGAAGGAAGGCTTCTGTATGTATCCGAGGTTTATACAGATGATTATTGATCAGAAGCTTCCCTCCCTGCCGAAGGAGAAGGAGGATGCTGTGGTGCTAGAGGTCATGGATGACACTACGCTAGGCCGGATGAAGGTATACAGGGGGAAGCAGGTGAAACCCCCTGTCAGGAGGTTGTTTGGGCATCTGGCCCGTGCTGATTATGTGGCGCCAGCCAAGAGAAAGTGGCGCCACGATGACAGTGATTCGGATGTCGAGCATATTGCTATACCAGAGACTGACTCAGATGATGATGATAGCGGCGACGCCGGGGATGATATGCCTGCTCCACCTAGAGGCACTGATTCAGACGTTATTCCCCCGGGGTCTGCCACTGCCGGAGAGGTTGCTGAGATGGCCGGTTTCCATCAGGAGTTTGTAGCTGGGGATCAAGAGGAGGAGGAGTCAGATGAGGAGCCCCTCACTAGGACTGTGGGAAGCAAAGTTGTTCCCACAGACCACGGGCTTAGGGTGGTTGGTGAACACCCTCGGGACTCCTCAGAGAGAGAGACTGACCCGAACTATGTTCCGGGTTCAGTGGGCAGAGCTGCAGGGGGAGCATCCACTTCCACCGGGACTAGGAGGAAGCGGATGGCTCAACCCCATGGATTGAAGAAGAAGAAGCGTCGCCTGACCTTCGTTACCACTGCTGCCACTACTTCCACCACCACAGCCACCACTACCACCACCACTGACATACCACCCATCACCACAGCCACCACATCCACTACTCCCACTACCACATCCACCACCTTACCTACCACCACTGTATCCTTCCCATCCACCACCTTACCATTCACACCTACATCACCAGCACCAGCCTACCGACCCATATTCACCACTGCCACTGCCACCACCACCACACATCATGCTGGACCCTCAGCCCAACCACCACATGTTTATGGATCTACTCTACCTCACATCGGGGTAGAGGAGCAGCTCTCAGCGCTTAACCGTATGGTGATGCGCGTGCTCGCTGCAGATGAGGAGAAGGCGGCGCAGATCCGCCAGCTGACCGACCTGACTGCTGCCCAGTCTCAGCAGATGGCAGAGCAGGCTCGGGTGATAGACCAGCAGAACCAGCTAATCGATGCTCAGAGAGTCGAGGTGTCCCAACTCCAGGACCAGCAGGCCCAGTCCGTCAAACGTATAGAGGAGTTGGAGACGACCAACAAGACGATTATGCTGAGGTTAAAGGGGTCGAAGGATGAGCCCTTGAAGCTAAAGGAGGGTGACGGGGATGATGGAGATGGTGATGATGAAGATGATGATGATGATGATGAGGAAGATGATGATGATGAGGAAGAGACTGAGGAAGACAGGACAGAAGGTCGAGATGATGATGACGAAGCAGAAGGAGGGGATGCGGCTGCATCGGCCTCTGCTTCAGGTCAAGAACGAAGATCTAAGCATCGACAGGACCAGTCATCCACCACTTCTGCTCCTCCGAGCGACACGCCCCTGATTCAAGACAAAAGTACAGATTAGATGTCTTATGTATTTATTTATTTTGTATTTGAATCATGTAATGAAAAACAAGTGTGTTGAATGTTTATATATTAAGTTGATATAATTCTGTTTGATTACTTACTAATGGTTTATGTGTTGAATGTTTATATCAAACAGATCCAAACTTTCAAAGGGATGAGTTTGACTTTGCTCCCCTTCAAATGGTCAAGACTCAATTAACCATGATTCTTGATCTGCAAGGGATTGTCAGAAGGTCTGTGAGTTATACCCCTGAAGAAGGGGAAATAATTCATGACCTATCTGATGAGCAACTGGCAGAGATGTTCAGACTCAATCCTGATGAAATAGTCAAGGATGCTCCAACAGTTGATTCAACCAGTGATGAAGAACTAAATGACATTGATGAAGTTGAGGTTGAAGATATTACTGCAGAAGAGTACCCTCAGTATGCTGACACCGAGGGTAATGTGGTCCCCAATCTGGGTGAATCCCTAGTCAGTGATACGTTTGAGGTACTAGACAAGATGGAGCAGGAAACTGAAAAGACTGAAGGAACAGCCCAAGCCTCCAATGATGACGTAGACATTCGCAAGGCTGAGTGGGCTGCCTGTTTTGAAGAAGTAAGAGCCCAGCGTGCTGCACCAAAGAAAGATGCCTACACCAAGCTCTACAGAGTCAAGAAACACCATAAGGTGTCAGGCAGGATTATTGCATGGGCTTATTTTGATGACCTTAACGCGTATGCAGTTAAGAGGGAGCAGGGCATAGAGTACTTCAGGTTCCCACATGATCTGAAGACTCTACCTGGTTTTGAGCTCAACCAGCTGGCTAAGCTAAAGCTGCTGTATGCTGACCCAAGAAAGATGTCAGGCTGGTTTGAGGCTGCCCTGAAGAAAGAGTACCACACCAGATGGGTTAACTTCAGACCACAACAGCCTACGAGGTATATAAGAAGGTCTGAGGTTGATGCCATTACTGGCAAGCCCAAGATTGTGCTGAAGTGGAGTCCTCCACGCACTATGTCGAGAATCCCTCTCAGGGAAATGCCACAGGACTTCACTCCACACTTCAAATGGTGGTACTATGATTGGAGAACCGCTGAAGCTGTCATAGTTCTGAATAAAGAGGGCCAAATGGATACTATCAGGGTATTCGACCCGATGTGGCTAACCAACTTGTCTGCTAATGATGTCTATACATTATACAAGTGGCCACTGTTCTATGACACACAAGACATTGTACAAGCCCTCCAGTTCCAAAACGTTATACGACTTTGCTTTGCGTTTGAGATACACGCAGGAGTCACTAAAGAGGAGAAGTACAAGAAGTATAAGGAGGTGATGCAGAAGACAAGAGATTAGATAGATCTAGGTCCAAGGGGGAGTTTGTTGATGCATGTATGTCCCTAGATCATGAGTTGTAATGTAATAAATCTTGTCTGTCTGATTATGATGTAATAGTATCGATTAATGAAATGATATGAATTGGTTGTTACTTGTGATGTTTAATATTTCATTAATGAGTCGTGATTGAATTGATTGGGTTTATGATTGTTTGAATGATTGCACATTATGTTATATTAATTAAAACATTCAAACTTAACTTAATGAAGTTCTCATGCGAATGGCCCATGCGAATGGACCACACGCATGAATAACTTCATACGATTGACTCAATCGCACGACTGAACCAGGAGACTGGATCAGTCGTATGATTGACACATAAGATTGACTCAATCGCACGACTGAACACTCAGTCGTGCGGATGGATCAACCGCATGGTTCAATCGCACGACTGAACCATACTTATGGCCCAGTCGCACGATTGAACAATACTAACCTATAAATAGACCCAATTCGTGGAAAAACGTAAGCATTCATCCCATTACGATTCCAGACGTACCCTAGCCGTCCAGAAGCCTCCCAAATCGTTCTCCAAGTTCACAGAACACATCAGATCGATTCCTAATCGATTTCTGACGTTGATTTCAATTCTTGATTGATTCATCGTGTGTTCTCACTGATTGGATCGCCAATTAAATAGGATTCCGCACTATTTGAGTTGGTTTAACACGCTAATCACTAGGTATTTCGTTCAAATACCAGGTCCTAACATCGCCTGCAATGCTCTTTGTACTAACTGGACCAAACAGATCCATGTGAAGAAGTTCAAGAGGAAGTTCTATTGAATGAACTTTCTTTTCCTTATGAGACTTCTTCGTCTGTTTGCCTTTCTTGCAAGCTACACAAAAATCAGGAAGCTGGAAGTTCTTTACATTAACTCCTCTCACAAGATCCTTCTGAATCAAGTGATTCATCTTCCTTTGACTAATGTGTCCCATTCTCCTATGCCAGGAGATGGAATCCTTCTCAGTAGCTTTAGATAGAAAACACTAAACCTCATGATCCGTTGTAGAAGCTGTTGACAGATCCAAAACATAAAGGTCTTTATATCTTGAAGCTGTCATCAGAACTTGGTCCTCTGGGATCACATAGTCTTTCTTGAGCATATAACACTTCTTGTTGTCGAAGATGACTTTAAATACCTTATCACGGATTTGGGAAACAGAAAGTAAGTTATTTTGAAGTTGTTGAACGTAGTTCACCTTATCAAACTTAAATTTCTGATTTCCCACTTCTCCCTGAGCTGTGATATAGCCTCCCTTGTTTCCAGCAAATGAAACATGCCCTCCTTTTATTTGCTTGACGTTTGATAAAAGGGCCCTGTTTCCTGTCATGTGCCTGGATGCTCCGCTGTCTACAATCCACGTGTTAGTTTCAGCACTGTAGCGAACACCCTGCACATACAATGTAAAAGATTAGTTTAGGTTAGGAACCCAAGCCTTTACTGGCTTGGGTTTCCCAGAGGCATCACACATCATGAATTCAACCTATTGACCTTTAGAGGGTGAGGGTAGCTCAGGTTCCTGCTTGTCATCATTATCAGACACACAGGATGACTTCTCTTTCCATAAGCCAGATTTGTGCAATGCCTGTTTGTGATAAACAGTCGACTGGCTAACAGGTTGAACTTTAGGTTCACTAGTTCTTCTAGGTGGAGTTAAAGAACTCCTCTTAGAAGACCTAGGCTTTGACTCCTGAAGTTCAATCTTCTTCATAGGTGTTTGATAGTAAGGACAATAGGAAGCAATGTGTCCAAATTCTCCACAGTTGTAGCACGACCTGCTATCAACCTTCTGATTAAACTTTCTTTGTGGAGAAGTGTGTGACACTCTAGTAACATCGCTCAATTTAGGTTTTGACTCTGGTTCATTTGATGTTTTCTCTGGTTTAACAAAGTTAACTGTTTTAACATGCTTAACATCCTTTTCTTTTTGGTTAACTGGTTTTTGACTTGAAACATGTGAAAGATTAACATTTGAGGTCTTTTTAGGTTCTGATTTGACTCTGTTTGACCCTGACTTTAAGTTAACCTTTTCAAATTCTTTATCCAGATTAACACAAGGCAATTTACCCTTTGCCTTTGAAGTGGCCTCCTTTTGTTTGTTTCCAAATTCAATAGATGAACATGAGGAATCTGGATCACTAACAAGAGGAGTAGACACCACATGATCCTTGATGGGGTTATTATTTACTGGTCTACTCTTAGTGTTCATCAAGGTCTCAGGTGGTGGTGGAACCACTTTATAACCCAATCCCTCCCCGTTGTTCCTTTCTCTCACTAAGTGTTGGACAATATGTGATGAACTTGTCCAACTGTGCAGTTTCTGTTTTAATGAGTTTACTTCTACTTCTAGAACTACCTTTTGCTTCTTAGTGTCTTCTAGGGAGTTTAGATAGTACCTAACGTCATTAGCTTGGTTAAATGCAACTACTTCGGTTTCCCTAAGCTGTTTAGTCAAAAGGTCAATCTTTTCTTTGTAACTATGCTCATTTTGTTTTAATACTCTATTAGCCTCAGTGCACAGTTGCAAATCTTTTACTAAGTTATCATTATGATCTAATAACCTAGCAAATTTTTCATCTATGCTGTTTCTAAAAGTATCACAATCAGAACAAGCATGATTATTAAACATTTGATCAGTGGTACTTACCTGAGTTGGTTCAGAAGAGTTAGCCATCAACGCAGCATCAGATGTCTCTGGTTCTGGTGATTCTGTCTTCTCTATCTTTGATGTGGTAGTCTCCTCTTTAGGCTTGTAGCTGACCTCAGATGCAGTTGTCTCTTCAATATTTGACATCGCTATCTCAACTGCTAGATCTCCTTCACTCGCGGAATCATCGTCAATGTCTTCTACACTTGAAATGTTTGATTCCCCTGGAGAGACAAACCTAAAGCTCCAGTCCTGTCCTTCATCATCATGAGCAGTCAAGGCTTTTGGATCCTTGCTTGATGAAGTAGAACTAGTAGCTGGCTTGTCTTGGCGAGTGAAAGACGAGAACGGGTTCCCGTTACCCGTCTTCTTTGGCTTGACACATTCTCTTTTGAAGTGCCCCTTCTCTCCACAGTTGAAGCAGGTCACTTTGCTCTTGTCAAAGCCAAATGTGGTATCCTTAGTAGATACCAAGTTCTGTCCGGTCTTTTTCACAAACTTCTTCGCTCTCCGGACAGCACTAGCTAAGGCCCACATTAAGTCCATCCTCTCAAGCTCCATTTCGTCCACCTGCTCGTAGTCCTCGTCTGCCAGATGGCAGTTTCCAATCTTCCCAGCAACAAGTCCATCATAAGAATGAACCACTACAGCCAAAAGATCCATATGCTCTCGAGCTACTTCCACAGTCACATTACCGAGGTTCTCGGTCTTCAGTTTAGTAGCATTCGCTTCAGATCCAATATAGTGGGTACTAGAAGACCCCGACGTGTCTGATCCTGAAGGAAAAGCATGTGAAGGACCCGATGAGCTAGACACAAATGCAGTCTGGAGAGGTGCTCCAGATGTCTTAGCTTGAGGCGTGGCATTGTACAAAGCTGGATTCTGAGTGTACGAAGACTTCTGAGCTCTGTACTTCATCCTAAGTGCTTCTTCTCGCAACTTTAGAATGAAGTCATTTATATCCAGCTTTGCTAGCATTCCATCCTGTCTCAGGTTAGACACGAATGAAGCCCACTTTTCAGGCAATCCGTCTGCAAAGTTAGTAACTTTCTCTTCCATGGTAGTAGCCACCCCATGTGTATGCAGTTCGCTCATCAGATGGTAGAATCTATCTATAACATCGTCCAAACTCTCATTCCCCATCGATGAGAAGTTATCGAATTCCTTCTTTAACTCCTTGGCCTTGATTGCCTTCAGCGAAGCATTCCCGTCGTACCTCTTTTCAAGCTCATCCCATAGTTTCTTGGACTGCTTATTTTCTGAGTACTGGTGGAAAATGTCTTTAGGGATAGACTGTGTAATCAATGCATAAACTCTCTTCTCTGCATTGTACTTAACCTTCTGCGCGTCTGTCATCCCTCCTAACGTAAGCTTTACTCCATCAGCTCCCGCCGGTGTACTATACCCAATCTCGATAGCTTCCCACAGATTCGGATCCACTCCATTGAGGTAGATCTCAAAACGTTGTTTCCAGTGGGGAAACTCATCTAACGTTTAGAGCTTTGGTGGTTTATTATGATTACCCACCTCACTCTTAAGCAACAGCAGGTTCTGGATCCTAGAGTCCTTCCCAGCAGTAAAGGCTGACATTTGATCTTCCATGTCGAATAACTTTAAGTCTACTAAAACAAACTGTCAACTGGTGCGACTGAAGGATGCGATTGGTCTATCCGTGCGTATGAACTATGCGACTGGTTCAATCGTGCGGGTGAACTAAGCGATTGGTTCAGTCGTGCGAATGAATCTGATGCGTATGAACAATGCGAACGAATGGTTCAATCGTACGAATGAAGGTGCGACTAGGTCCAATCGGGCGTCTGGGCTATGCGAATGAAGTCCAGTCGTGCGAATGGCTCACTCGTGCGACTGAAGCTGCTGTTTTGCGAAAATTTCTAGGTTAAACGTGTTTTAGCCGTAAAAATTCGAATTTTCGCAAGGTCTAATCGCCTAAGTCCGTAGAAACCAAACTTTGATGAGCAGGGAACGTCCAAGATCACTTTTGACACAAAAGATTGCGTTTTTAGTGCAAAAACACAAACTTTTTTGCAATCTTGATTGAATCACACGTAATCAAGAGGCAAAACTCTGATTTCTTGATCCAATTTGAGATCTTGACGTTAAACCCACTTCGTGTTCTTCATCTTTTGCTCAGATCGTGTTACGTGTGGTATCTCTATGTTAAAATTGCACTCGAAACCACGTTCCTATCACCCTTTCGAATCTGATGATGTCTACTTTGTTTCGGTTCATGTTGAATTCGTCAGATTAGGGTTTTGGGCAGCCCTGGCGGCTGCAGATCTGAAAATCTGCGTGCAAACCCGTTCATGCGACTGGGCCATGCGAATGGACCATTCGTACGACTGGGCCATGCGAATGGACCATTCGTACAACTGGACCATGCTAATGGACCAGTCGTGCGACAGGACCAGTCGTATGTTCAGTCGTGCGACTGGACCAGTCGTATGTTCAATCACACGAATGGACCATCCGCATTGACTCATCCGCATTTGTTCCAGACTATTAAAAAAAATAAAAAAAAAGAGTCTGGAACTTCCTCTTGCACAGATTTGAAGATGAGCAAAGCACATTCACCCTGTGGTTCTTTTGTCAAACAAGTTCGATGTATACCCCATTATTCGTCGGACCTCCATAATAGGTGAATGTATTTGGAACACGAAAGAGAGAAGAGAAGATGTCAGCAGTCAGTGCTGATTTTGTGGGGTAGTCAGGAGCATCTGACTATTTATGGGCCAATCAAGTTATATTTATCCGCACAGAGAGGATTCTCATTCTTAGGGGGAATCTATGTATAGAGAAATTGATGACGCAATCAGAAAGTGATGATGTGAGCAGGTTTCTGATGATGAATCTACATGCATGCTGATTTGTTTGATATTGTCAGCTGTGGATTGGAACCTTCAACCTTTTGCCCAATACACCGTATGAAGACGCCAAGAGAGCAAAACGTTTATATATTGGGATATGCTAAATGTGAGGGGGAATTTCTGCAGGTGTTAATGTTAATCAGGTAAGCCTGTGTGAAGATTGAAGCAATGGAAAACTGTTCATGTCATTATCTGGAAAAATCAGTCATATGGGGAATCTTGCTGCTATGATGGTGTTCTGCAAAGTAAACGAAAGCTATTGTGCCTAAATTCATTTTCAGGGATATTGTAGCAACCTGACGGATCGGCAACGTTGGCTAATATGGTTTTCGTTTGATTCTATTGACAACCAGAGCAAAGATTGACTGAAGATTGTAAGAGGTGTTATCTACTATTCGTAAGCAGTGTCCAAGGGGGAATTTGTTGGAGCATATATAGTCATATAGAGTGTGTTCGTCGCTTGTCGAATAGTCTAGGCTTAATGTAATACACCTGATATGTTGTAAACACATGAAACTGGGTCATTCGCAGGAGCATATGCGAATGAGACTCAGTCGTGCGACTGTGCCTTACTAATGGGCCAGTCGTTCGACTGAGAGATGCGATTAGGTCATTCGTAAGACTGAACCATAAGTATGGTCCAGTCGCACGATTGAACCATACGCATGGTCCAGTCGTACGATTGAACCATACGCATGGTCCAATCGCACGAATGGGCCCAGTCGCATCCAATATGGGCCGAGGCCTATATATACCAGTTTCAATGTGTAGAGAGATTAAGGGTTTGGGGAGGGAGTCTTCCCGGAGCCTAGGGCTGCCGGATGAGAGGGGAGATCATGCTCGATCTCCCCTTGCCAAGAGTCTTGATTCCTATGTTGTAAAGAGCTTGTAATCGTTAGGTTTTATCAATGAAACCATTATATTATAGTTCGTGTTATTGATTGTCTCTTGGTTTTTGCTTTTGTTTATCTTTTCGTCAAGAACATGCTCGGATGTTTACCGATCCAGTGACTTCACAATGAAAAATTCCCCCTTGGACGTTGCTTGCGAATAGTAGATAACACCTCTTACAATCTTCAGTCAATCTTTGCTCTAGTTGTCAATAGAATCAAACGAAAACCATATTAGCCAACGTTGCCGATCCGTCAGGTTGCTACAATATCCCTAAAAATGAATTTAGGCACAATAGCTTTCGTTTACTTTGCAGAACACCATCATAGCAGCAAGATTCCCCATATGACTGATTTTTCCAGATAATGATATGAACAGTTTTCCATTGCTTCAATCTTCACATAGGCTAACCTGATTAACATTAACACCTGCAGAAATTCCCCCTCACATTCAGCATATCCCAATATATAAACGTTTTGCTCTCTTGGCGTCTTCATACGGTGTATTGGGCAAAAGGTTGAAGGTTCCAATCCACAAATGACAATATCAAACAAATCAGCATGCATGTAGATTCATCATCAGAAACCTGCTCACATCATCACTTTCTGATTGCGTCATCAATTTCTCTATACATAGATTCCCCCTAAGAATGAGAATCCTCTCTGTGCGGATAAATATAACTTGATTGGCCCATAAATAGTCAGATGCTCCTGACTACCCCACAAAATCAGCACTGACTGCTGACATCTTCTCTTCTCTCTTTCGTGTTCCAAATACATTCACCTATTCTGGAGGTCCGACGAATAATGAGGTATACATCGAACTTGTTTGACAAAAGAACCGCAGGGTGAATGTGCTTTGTTCATCTTCAAATCTGTGCAAGAGGCATTTCCAGACTCTTTTTTTTATTTTTTTTTATTTTTTGTTTATTTTATTATTTTTTAATAGTCTTGAACAAATGCGGATGAGTCAATGCGGATGGTCCATTCGTGCGATTGAACAAACGACTGGTCCAGTCGCACGACTGAACATACGAATGGTCCAGTCGCATGACTGGTCCATTAGCATGGTCCAGTCGTACGAATGGTCCATTCGCATCGCCCAGTCGTACGAATGGTCCATTCGCATGGCCCAGTCGCATGAACGGGTCTGCACGCAGATTTTCAGATCTGCAGCCGCCAGGGCTGCCCAAAACCCTAATCTGACGAATTCAACATGAACCGAAACAAAGTAGACATCATCAGATTCGAAAGGGTGATAGGAACGTGGTTTCGAGTGAAATTTTAACATAGAGATACCACACGTAACACGATCTGAGCAAAACACGAAGAACACGAAGTGGGTTTAACGTCAAGATCTGAAATTGGATCCAGAAATCAAGAGCTCGGGTTGCTAGAATGATTGTTAGATCATTCCAGCAGTAACCGGCTCTGATACCAATTGTGAAGTCACTGGATCGGTAAACATCCGAGCATGTTCTTGACGGAAAGATAAACAACAGCAAAAACCAATAGACAATCAATAACACAAACTATAATATAATGGTTTCATTGATAAAACCTAACGATTACAAGCTCGTTACAACATAGGAATCAAGACTCTTGGCAAGGGGAGATTGAGCATGATCTCCCCTCTCATCCGGCAGCCCTAGGGTCCGGGCAGACTCCCTCCCCAAACCCTTAATCTCTCTACACATTGAAACTTGTATATATAGGCCTCGGCCCATATTGGATGCGACTGGGCCCATTCGTGCGATTGGACCATGCGTATGGTTCAATCGTACGACTGGACCATGCGTGTGGTTCAATCGTGCGACTGGACCATACTTATGGTTCAGTCTTACGAATGACCCAATCGCATCTCTTAGTCGAACGACTGGCCCATTAGTAAGGCACCGTCGCACGACTGAGTCTCATTCGCATATGCTCCTGCGAATGACCCAGTTTCATGTGTTTACAACATATCAGGTGTATTACACTAAGCCTAGACTATTCGACAAGCGACGGACACACTCTATATGACTATATATGCTCCAACAGGTACAATCTTATCAATTGTTGAAGCAGGTGTTTTGGATGAAGATGTATCAGCAAGATTGTACTTCTTTAATATTTGATGTATATACTTATCTTGATTGATGAAGATGCCATCTGTTTTCTAATGAACCTGTAAACCAAGGAAGAAAGTTAATTCTCCCATTGAACTCATTTGAAACTCAGATTTCATCAACTCTTCAAAGCTTACACATAGTCTCTTGTTAGTTGATCCAAATATAATGTCATCTACATAAATTTGAACAACTAAGAGGTCTTGATGTTCTTGTTTGAGAAAGAGAGTCTGATCAATAGTTCCCCTTTGTGAATCCAAGGATCGCAATCAGGAATTATCGGTGTTAATAGGAAATCAAGTTAATGTTTGCGCAATCAACATTAACCTTTTTAATTGTTATCATAATTATATATCAAATTTAATGATTAATGTTTATGATGAACACAATGATAAGAACACAATTAATAAGCAAACAAAAGATTTGATTCAAACGTATTTTATTAAAACTGATTAATGATTACAGATGAATAAATAATAAACCCAAATGCTTCGAATATGTTGATGTTGATGTGATGACGGCTAGGGTTTATATTTGTGTGATGTGATGTTGGGTTGGCCGTGTATATGCTTGGTTGTTTGTGTTTTTGAGTCGTGTTCTCGTAGTCTTGATGTGAAACCTAGGATCCATATTTATAGGCACGTGTGTTTCAGTTAAGGAAACACCGGATCTCTTGGGATTCGCACAGCTGTCTTGTTGACTTGTTGACTTGTAACACTTGTATTATTTAAATACAAGTGTTTGAGCTCCATAGCTACAAAGTCTTCCATAGGTGTTTGTTCTTCCGGAGAAACTTGTTATTCTGCAGGAGTTTGCTCATCCGCTAGAGTCTTCACTTGACCTCTTTGATTGATGATGTGCTCCAAATTATACATAAAAATCCTATCAAAAGCACATCAATTATTCCTTAATATCTTCCTTAAAATGATGAAAATGTACTTAAAAGTGTTAAATTGTGTTTTCAGGTGTTTAAAAGGGCAAGATGGACAAAAGGAGCATATTTAACAAGAAATTGAAGCAATCCGAGCTTTGGACTCCAAGCATGGGGCCGTGCCTCATTTAGCACGCCCCCATGCCTTGCCAGAAACACACCCCCATGCTAAATTAACACACCCCCGTGCTTGGACATCTGACAGGACAAAAAGTACTGTCACCTAAAAGTAGACACGAGGCCGTGCCCCATAAGGCACGGGGCCATGCCCCACTCCAACACGGGGCCGTGCCCCATTTAGCACGGGGTCGTGCCCAACACAACCTGCACGTACGAGCCGACCAACTTTCGTAAGCATTGTACTAGCACGGGGCCGTGCCTTTTAGGCACGGGGCCGTGCCTTTTAGGCACGGGGCCGTGCCTTTTAGGCACGGGGCCGGGCCTTTTAGGCACGGGGCCGGGCCTTTTAGGCACGGGGCCGTGCTTAAACACTCTGGAAAGCCTATAAATAGAAGCCTAAGCTCACCATTTTTGGCAAGCTTTGGTGGGAGAGTTACTCTGCTGAATTCTCTCGGGAATCAAGACTTCAAGATCATTCGGAGGCTCGGGAGGTGCAAACAACACTTGGAAGAAGCTTGGGAACGTCATCCATTGTGGATTATCGGTTTGATTGTTCCATTTCACCGATGATCACTTATCTATCTTCTTTGTTATCCGTTGTTATGTTAAAGCTCATCATGAGCTAAACTCTATTTATCATCCTAATAGGATGAAACTTATGTAATTTGTGATGAACTAATGGAGTGATAAGTATTATGTTAATGTTATGGTGGTCTTGGGAAAACTATTGTTGGGTAGCATCTACATTTGAACGGGAAGTTATAACATTATGGTTTGTGATTGTGATTGTCATACAAGGTTGAAAACCGTATGATTAACTTTCATTCGCGAGACAGGTCTTCATAATAAATCCATGGCTAATGAACTAGAAATGGTTATTAGAAATCATATCACTTTAACTTTCTGATCAATTGCGGGTTCCCTTTTATTAGTTCGGAAACTTCAGTAATTGTTACGGTTTTCTAAAATTAATGGTATGTTAGGAAGGAACCTGATCAACTCTCTTTTTAACATTAAATTATGTTTTCAGAAATCGTATGTCAAATAGGACACAAGAGATTCACCTACATTACTAGGGCTTTGATCTGAGCAGTAAAGTCAGCCTAACATGATCAAGTCACTACGGCAGCAGGATAGTCGAGAAACCGCGCCGGCTCATCTTTATAAACATTAACATAATCACATCACATCACCAATTCATCACAATTGCATAAGTGGATTCTAATTAGGATGATAACTTTTATTCCCTGATTTTAAAACCAAACGCTTCAATTCTTATTTTACTTTATTTTTATTACTGTTTACTTTTAAACCCTAAAAATCTTTCCAATACAAAATATCACTTTCTTTAACAAAAACCAAATCTGATAGTCAAACATCAAGTTTGTTTAGTAGGCTAGGTGTGTCCACGGATTGATACTCGGTTCTTACCAACGCTATATTACCACACGACAGGTACACTGCCTTTTGTGTGTGTGGTTTAGTATTAGTAACAACCAATTAAAACTGAACCTGTGCAATAAATCTTTATCAAATATATATACTATCCGCACACCCATCAAGTTTTTGGCGCCGTTGCCGGGGACACACGGCAGTTTGAAAGACAAACTAAATTTTTGACTATCTTGCATATAACCTGTATATATATTTTTGTTTAAACTTCATTCTTATTTGTAGGTAGTTTGCCTTAGTTAGTTTAGTTATTTTTTCCTGATTCTTTTTAAGCCTTAGTTAGTTTATGCTTCCTTAAGTTAGTGTATGTCCGACTCGTCTAGTTCTGAACTTGTTCCGCCTCTTCCGGAACCCGAACGACTTTTTCGTCAAAGATTGCGCAAAAGATCACAACAAGAAGCACCAGTCATTGAAGAAGACATTTTGGAAGATACACCATCCGAAGAAGACATGGCTAACCAAGACGAGGAAATGAAGATGACACACTATGCCACACCAACAATAGATGGTTATGAGTCTAGTGTTGTCCAACCAGCAATAGCGGCCAACAATTTCGAGATTAAGTCTAGTATTATCCAACTTGTAGAAAACTCTATTCAGTTCCATGGGTTACAAGACGAAGACCCTAATGCTCACATCTCACGATTCCTTCGTATATGTGCGACCTTCAAAATCAATAACTGTTCAGACGACGCCATTCGACTAAGACTTTTTCCATTTTCCCTTCGAGGCCGGGCCATCGATTGGCTTGATTCACTTCCGCTTGGTTCCATAACCACATGGGCGGGAATGGCTGAACAATTCCTTTTGAAATACTTTCCACCCGATCGTACTGCCAAATTAAGAAGTAGCATCACAAGTTTCCGTCAAGACGACGATGAATCATTACACGCAACATGGGAGAGATATAAAGGTCTCCTTCGGAGATGCCTACATCACGGACTTGATCTGTGGCTGCAGTGTCAAACCTTTTACGATGCGATTAGCGGAGCCCACAAGCAAGCAGTAGACCAAAGTGCGGGAGGAGATTTCGGAAGTGTCACGCGAACAGAAGCATATCAAGCCTTAGAAAGAGCAGCTAAGAAGAGCTTTGCATACAATCCTTTAATAACCAAACCAGTTCTAAAGGTATTCATCAAGTAGACTCTGAAACCCTAATTGCAGCCCAATTAGAAGCTCTAACCAAAAAATTTGAACAATTGCAAAGCGAGCTAAAGAAAACTCCAACACGATGCAACACATGTGGAAATTCACACAAGACCAACGTGTGCCCACAAGGAGTTATGATGGTTGAAGATGTTGACTACGTAGGAGGCCCAAACAACTCATACAATTCAAATTGGAGAAACAACTCGAATTACAGAGATGCTGGCAGTAACCAACAATCATCTGGATTCAACCGAAGGCAACTTTACCAACAACAGAAACCACCATACCAAGGTCCAAGCAGTAGAGCACCAAGCATCATTACAAACCATAGAGCACCAAGTAGGTCAAATAGCACAACAACTCTCTGAAAGACCTCAAGGAGCTTTGCCCAGCAACACTGTGACAAACCCTAATGCTCAAGTCAAAGCCATCACCACCATGAGTGGAAAAACCACTCAAGGTGATGCACCCGCATTACAACCCATCCTTGAAGAAGTAGAAACTGAAACTCCAAGTAATGCGATTGATAAGCAAAAGCAACCCGTTGTTATTGAAGCACCAGCAAAGAAATACGTTCCACCACCACCTTATGTTCCACCACCTCCATATCCAGGTCGTTTGAGACAACAAAGAATGGAGGCACAATATGGCAAATTCCTTGGGTTGTTCAAGCAACTCCACATCAATCTGCCTTTGGTGGAGGCCTTAGCACAAATGCCAAACTACGCTAAGTTTCTAAAAGGTGTCTTGTCAAACAAAAAGAAGCTGGAAGAGTTATCACATGTAGTTTTGAACGAGGAATGCTCTGCAGTTCTTCAAAACAAACTACCTCAAAAGATGACTGATCCAGGAAGTTTCACCATACCTTGCCTAATAGGAAATCTTTCTGTCAGTAATGCGTTAGCTGATTTAGGTGCTAGCATTAACCTTATGCCTTATGCGGTTTTTGAAAAATTAAACCTAGGAGAACCTAGACCTACCCATATGAGCATCCAGTTAGCTGACCGTTCTGTCAAATATCCGAGGGGCATCATTGAAAATCTCTTAGTTAAAATTGACAAATTCGTATTTCCCGTTGATTTTGTGATCCTAGACATGGATGAGGACAAAAATGTTCCTCTTATCCTAGGTCGACCTTTCTTAGCGACTGCTCTAGCCCTCATTGATGTTTGCACAGGCAAACTCACGCTTAGAGTAGACGAGGAGGAAGTAACTTTCGATATAGGCCAATCCATGAAACACCCTCAACATAATGATGACTCACTCTATTACGTTGATGCTTGCGATTCAATCATAAGTTGTCATTTGAAGGAAGCCCTTCAAAATGAAGCTTGCAATACTCAATTAATAGAAGTCACAATCACCAAACCCATCTGTGAAAATCAAACCATTCCAAAACTTGAAGTTGATGAAACATCATTTCATCAAGAAGCATTTGAGATCATTGAGCAAGACTTGGAACCAAAAGCCAAACCTTCTATCGAAGACCCTCCAGTCTTAGAGCTCAAAGAACTTCCATCTCATCTCGAATACGCTTTTCTAGAAAACACATCTCAACTTCCTGTCATAATCTCATCCGCCTTAATTGATGAGAAGAACAAGTTCCTCAATGTGCTTAAGGCACACAAACGAGCAATTGCATGGAAAATCATGGACATCAAGGGAATCAATCCATCCTTTTGCACTCATAAAATATTGATGGAAGAGAACTTCAAATCCGTCATTCAACCTCAAAGACGTTTGAACCCGAGCATGCAAGAGGTGGTGAAGAAAGAAGTAATCAAACTGCTAGATGCCGGTTTGATTTACCCTATTTCTGATTCGCCTTGGGTCAGTCCCGTCCAAGTTGTTCCAAAGAAAGGAGGAATGACTGTTGTAACTAACGAGAAGAATGAGCTTATTCCCACTCGTACAGTTACAGGATGGAGAGTTTGCATAGACTATCGCAAACTCAATGACGCCATAAGGAAAGATCACTTCCCTCTTCCTTTCATCGACCAAATGCTTGAGAGATTGTCTGGAAAAATGTTCTATTGTTTTCTAGATGGTTTCTCAGGATATTTTCAAATTCCTATTGCTCCCGAAGATCAAGAAAAGACAACATTCACTTGTCCATATGACACATTTGCTTATCGGCGAATGCCGTTTGGCTTGTGTAATGCTCCTGCTACATTTCAAAGATGCATGGTAGCAATTTTTCATGACATGATTGAACACTCAATGGAAGTTTTCATAAATGATTTCTCCATCTTTGGAAACTCATTTGAGCAATGTCTTGAAAACCTGAAAAAGATGCTGGTTAGATGTGAAGACTCCAACCTTGTTTTAAATTGGGAAAAGTGCCAATTCATGGTTACGGAAGGAATAGTGTTAGGACACAAAATCTCTCGAGCAGGGCTTGAAGTCGATCAAGCCAAAGTCGACACTATTTCTAAACTTCCGCATCCTACAACCGTGAAAGACATCAGAAGTTTCCTAGGACATGCAGGATTTTACCGTCGTTTCATTAAAGATTTCTCAAAAATTGCTCGACCAATGACTCAACTCCTGGAAAAAGACGCAAAATTTGTATTTTCTGATGAATGCATTAGTGCATTCAAATTGCTTAAGGAGAGATTGGTAACTGCTCCAATCATGGTTTCCCCAGATTGGACACTACCATTTGAGCTCATGTGCGATGCAAGCGATTTCGCGGTAGGAGCTGTATTAGGACAAAGGAAAGACAAGCAATTTCACCCAATTCATTATGCGAGCAAAACCCTAAACGACGCACAAGAAAACTACACTACCACCGAAAAAGAACTTCTTGCGGTAGTTTTCACATTCGATAAATTCCGCTCGTATCTCATCCTTTCAAAGACAATTGTTTACACCAATCATGCAGCCCTTCGTTATTTGTTCAACAAACAAGATGCAAAGCCGAGATTGATCTGTTGGATTCTTCTGCTTCAAAAATTTGATATCAAAATTCGTGATAAGAAAGGAGCGAAAAATCTAGCGGCTGATCATCTCTCGCGTCTTGAGGACTCAAGTCCTTCACAAACTGAGGAAGCCAAAATAAAAGACAATTTTCCTCACGAATTCCTTATGCACATTCAATCCTCAATCGATGAACACCCTTGGTTCGCCGATTTTGCAAATTACTTAGCAAGCGGAATCCTTCTCAAAGGAATGACTTATCAGCAAAAGAAGAAGTTCTTTACTGATATCAAACATTACTATTGGGAGGATCCGTATCTATTCTGAATCGGTGCAGACCAACTCATTCGAAGATGCGTATACGGAAGTGAAGCAGAACAAATTCTAAGGCACTGTCATGAAGGACCCACAGGAGGACACCATGGAGCAACCTTAACAGCCAAGAAAGTATTCGACTCTAGATTTTACTGGCCCACGATCTTCAAAGATGCTCATAACATGGTACACACCTATGATGCATGTCAAAGAGCAACCAATATCTCAACACGGGATGAGATGCCTCAGAAACCAGTTCAAGTATGCGAGATATTTGATATATGGGGTATTGATTTCATGGGGCCATTCCCGGTGTCATTTGGTAATCGTTACATCTTGGTAGCAGTTGATTACGTCTCAAAATGGGCTGAAGCTCAAGCCCTGCCTACTAATGATGCCAGGAACGTTGTCAAATTCCTTAAGAAACTATTTTCTCGTTTTGGTACCCCCAAAGCTCTGATTAGTGACCGAGGAACTCATTTCTGTAACAATCAGCTTGAAAGAGCAATGGCACGTTATGGAGTTCACCATCGCTTTACAACTGCTTACCATCCACAAGCGAATGGGCAAGCCGAAGTCACTAACCAAGGTATCAAACGAATCCTTGAGAAAACTGTAGGTCAAAATCACAAGGACTGGTCTACCAAGTTAGATGATGCATTATAAGCTTTTCGAACAGCCTATAAGACTCCCATCGGCACAACACCGTTTAAACTAGTTTATGGGAAGTCGTGTCATCTACCTATAGAACTAGAGCATAAGGCCTTTTGGGCACTTAAAGCAGCAAACCTTGACCAAGACCTTGCAGGAAAGAATCGATTCCTACAAATTCACGAATTGGAGGAATTGAGGGAACAAGCGTACGAGAACGCTAGGGTTTACAAAGAAAAGACAAGGAAACTCCACGACGCTCGATTAAAGAGCACAAAACAATTTCATGTGGGAGAACGTGTCTTACTGTATAACTCTCGTTTACGTTTATTTCCCTGAAAACTGAAATCACGTTGGTCTGGACCTTATACGATCAAAAACGTGTTTCTGAATGGTGCCATTGAAATTTACAACCACGCAGGTTTAAGTTTCAAAGTAAATGGTCATCATTTGAAACCGTATAACGATGGACCAACCAAGATTTCTTCGGAGGAATTAAACCTCCACCCCAAGGAAAACTAAGTGTGGGGAAGGTCGTGCCGAAGACCCGAAACTTAAACGCGGCACCTGTACATAAATTTTTCTCACTTTGTAGCAATTTTTAGGACTTCACAAGCACAAGCACGGGGCCATGCCCCATCAAGCACGCCCCCGTGCCTCTGACAAAATTTTTCCACGATCTCCGCTGACGACTCTGGAACGTTGCCGGTCGAATTTAAGACGATTTCTGACAAGCACGGGGCCGTGCCTAGCCAAGCACGCCCCCGTGTTCACTCTTCCCGACCTATGTATAAATACCACACTTGTTCCATTCTTTCATCACACTCATTCCTGCTCAAAAACATAAAAAAATGAAAGAATCAAGTCACGGAAGCTCAAACTGGAATCCTACAAAGAAACCGCGTTTCGAAACGCGAGAGCCGACAACTCAAGAGTATGTCTTCAAAATTCATGAATTGATCAAGCAATTGACAGAAATGAACCTCGTTGCTTCCCAACGCTTAGCTGAACTAATCCAAAAAGTTCAGCAGATGAGCGAGGAACTCATTTCCATTAACCAGCAGCTCGCGGAATTGAGCAACCGCACTTCTCACTATCCCATGCCAAACCTTCCACACGAAATATGTGGAGGTTTCTTTTAGAAACATTCCGTGATGTGTTAAGTGCGCTGTTGCGCGTTAAAGAGTCTGGTTTTGCTGTTTCAGATTCTCGGCTTTTAACATATCGTGTAACTGTAGGATTCTAGGGAATGTAATTTTCAATTTGGCTTCTGTTATTTAACTATAGGACTATTTTCGTATCTTTTCTGATGATTTGAAAGTGATAAAACTTAACCGGGAAAATTACACAACGCGCGAAACTGAAAAACGGAACAACAAAAGACTGAAACCGAACTTTGTGCATGAACACGGCCCCGTGTTCAAAGGGGCACGCCCCCGTGTTCGACAAGAATTGACACCACCTGCCAATTTTCAGCCTTTTGTCCTTTTCCATTCAATGTTGCATGATAAAAACCGAGCTAATGTGCCTGCAAAGTCGTATCCACTTTCAATTCTATCTTTCAACCATTTTTTCAAGTGTTCTTGCAAGAGTATTTGGCCAAGAGGTTAGCATACTAATTCCTTTGATTATGAAAGTCATTTACATGTAGTTACGTGATTAGATCTCTAAACAACCAAAATCCTAGCAATTATGTGTAAACACTTGTTCTTAAACGTATTATGGAATGATGAATGTTTTTAACCTACTTGTTCATGTTTATTCTTGTAGTAGATTAGTGTTAATTAGTGTGTTTAGTTAGATATTAGTATGTTTAGTTGGTTAGTTAGTTGTTTTCTTTTATTGTTAACAAGACTATCTTCATAACTCGTGGTGAAACCTTTTGTTGGACCAAAAGAACCAATGAGCCGGATCAGAAAAAACCTTTAAGTCCCACAGACGTCACAACAACCGCTGAAGTCCACAACAGCTGAAGACAACAACTGATTACAAAGTCTGAAGACAAGTGCTGAAGACAAAGTCTGAAGACAAGTGCTGAAGACAAAGTCTGAAGACACAAGTGCTGAAGACAAAGTCTGAAGACACAAGTGCTGAAGACCAAGTATCAGACGTTGTCATAACAGCTGAAGAGGACTTCTTCAGTAGTTGTGACGGTTTACTTTCAGTAGTTTTATGTTTTCAGTAGTTTTGTAAAACGACTGAAGAGCTTGTTCTTCAGTCGTTGTAGTTTCAGTAGTTTAGTTTCAGTAGTTTTATATTTTTACTTAGCACTCTGATATGTTCTCAGTAGTTGTGAACATTTCAGTAGTTTGTTAAGTGTTAGTTATTTTTGTAATAGATCTGCCAGTTGTCACTATCCCGTGATAACAGCAGTGATTGCACTCTATATAAGGAGTGTCAACCTTATTGTAATAAGTGAATGATTGAGCAGAAATATTTGTTATAATTGAAACATTCTTTGTCACAGAAATATATTCTCTCGTTATATCCATATTTGTTCTTAATGCATACAAATATCAAATTCTTGCTACAATTTGTCTAATTCTTGATCTTATTCCGCTGCGTTACACTCTAAACCATCAAACTTGTGATCACTGATCCTGACAAATGGTATCAGAGCAGGTTAATCATTGATCGATCTAATAATTGATCATTGAAACTGCTATTCAAGATCCAAGTTTGATTGAATTAACATTTTTTTTCAAGAAACGGTTATAGAGATTGAATTTTCTGTGTTTTTGGTCATTCATCCTGAGATTTATTCTTGGTTTTCATTGAGTTTGTTGTGGTCTGTGTAAAATCTTTTAAAAGCTTGAATTAAATTGTTTTTGGACCTAAAATGACTACTCCTTCCAATGATCCTCACAATACTGGTTCCTCAACCAAGCCTCCAATGCTGGTTAGGAATGAGTATAACATATGGCAACGACGTATGCTCCATCACCTGTCTGTTAACAGCTCAGGTTGTTGGACATCAGTGGTACATGGTCCACACAAGCCTATGGTGAATAACCCGGAAACCAATCAAATGGTTCCGAAGAGGAGGGATCAATACTCAGATGAGGATAAGAAATTGTTTGAGATTGATGTAAAAGCCCATGGAATTCTGGCCATGGCACTGCCCAATGAAATCTATTCTGGGCTAATGCATTATGAATCTGCCCATGACCTCTGGAATGCCTTGAAAGAACAATTTGGAGGAACAGATGAGGTCTTGGCAAATAATAGAGAGATCCTTGCCCAACAATATGAGACATTCTCTCATAGGAAGGGTGAGACACTGACTCAACAGTTTGAGCGGTTCTCTTGTTTGATCTCTGAATTAAAAATGGTTAAACTTGAGTAGACCAATATCCAGATGAATAACAGATTTCTCAGATCACTGCCTGAGAGATGGGACACATATACTATTGTCCTACGCTCCAGTGCAAATTTGGACAAACTATCTCTCACCCAACTCCATGGGAAATTGCTCACATTTGAGAGAGAGATAGAACAGAAACGAAAACTGTCTTCATCTGGTAAGCTCACTGAAGACTTTGTACCAGGCAACACTGCCTTGGTTGGTCATGAGTCAGAATATGCTTCATCTGAATGCCAGTATGATGAGCATATTGATTTCTCTTCAAATATTTCTGATTCTGCATTTGTGAGTGTTAATAGTCAGTTTACTGGGTGTAATAATGACAATCTATGCTTCATCATGGATGATCTCAAGGGGATTGCTGATGATGACTTAGAAGAGATGGATATTTTGAGCCAAATGGCCTTGATAAATATCAGATCTCAGAAGTTCTACAAAAGAACTGGAAGAAAGTTCCCAGGACTCTCTGGCAAAACCAAAGTTGGTTTTGACAAGAGTAAGTTGAGGTGTCACAAATGCCACAGGCTTGGACACTTTGCTAGAGAATGTAGATCATCTGGATCTAATTCCTCTGCACCTTTTGTGACTTTCCTGGCAATAGTCAACAAAACAGAGGGCAACATCCTGTCAATTCTAGTCATCATTCTCAACCACAATCTCCTGCATATTTTGTTCCTCAGGGTCAAACGCCATACCCTTACCCTTGTTATTACATGCCACAAACATGTCAAGTTCAAGCTCCTATGGTACCACAACCTCATGCACTACCAGAACCTCAACCATCTCATCAACCTCCTCAACCTCAGCAACACAGCTTCTTCACCCCTGGAGTTGTTGACTGGAGCAGTTTGCCAGAT
Source organism: Flaveria ramosissima (assembly GCA_025215565.1). NCBI lineage: Eukaryota > Viridiplantae > Streptophyta > Magnoliopsida > Asterales > Asteraceae > Flaveria > Flaveria ramosissima. The sequence goes on from CM046030.1 coordinate 36,907,221, forward strand.
GACATGTCTGGTCATGAACAACTGTTCACAGGTGCTGATCAACATGGTGGTGACAGTCCTTTTGGGAATCTGGCACTTATGGCTCTGGAGTCTACTGAGGGTTCCTGCTCAAATGCATCATCTTCACAGGTAACTCAGGTATCTTCAGAGGCTAAAGCCAAGTTATGTTCTGAATCAAGCATAGCTGCCTTTGTCTCTATTAGAGAGGCAAATGTAGCATTAATAAATCAAAAACTTGAGTTTGAGAAAACCATTTCCAAAAGGAAAGCTGAGTATGAGTCTGCTCTTAATAATAAAAGTGATGAGATTTATAAGCTTAAATGCCAATTAAATGATGAAAAGGCCAAGCTAGAGGTTATTCTGCAAGACCAGAGAAGTCTCAAAGAAACCCTTGCAGGCACCCAAGTAGAGTGTGATCGATGGGTACAATCATGCAAAGGTTTTGAAATGCTTCTTAGTAAGCAATCAGCTTCCAATGTGAAGTTTGGCATTGGTTATAATCACACTGCTCCTCCTACAGATTTTGCTTCAAGAGCAGAAGTGAAATCTGATGGAGAAAGCAATAACCAATCCACCTCATCATGTGATTCACCTTTTGATAGAGCATCATCAAAAGTAGAAGTCAACACTAAGCCCTCTCAGAACCTATCAGCTGATGTTGATGGTTCCACTGCTGACACTCACATGATCAAAGAGTTGATCACTCAGGAGTTATTTCTGGAAGTCCTGAAAGGACTGGAGAGCAAGATTTAACACCTGAAGTTCAAACTCCAACTACTGTCAGCACTGAAGAGAAGAAAAATGTCAGTAGAAAGAGTTTGAAGACTACTAAAGAGGAAGTCAAGAAAGCAAATAATGCTTCCAAAGTACTGAAGAGCAAGTCTTCAGTAGTTTCATTCTCTTTAGTTGATGATCAACATAAGATGAAGAAGAAACCATGTGAAGTATGTGGTTTGTTTAATCATCTTACAGATGATTGTTGGTACAAAAGAGGATCCAAACTCAAACATAAAGAGGAAATTAAAGAGAAAATGGTTAAAATGAAAACTGAGTTTGAAGCCACATTTGTACCAGCAACATCAAATCCTGTAACCCTTAAGTCCAAAAAGAAATCCAAAAAGGAAGGGGTTAAACAGGTAACAGCTGAGATTGCTCAAAAGAAGAAGGTGCAACATAGGAACTTATCAATCTCCAATGCCAATGTGTCTGAAGAGCTGAAAGCTTTATCACAAAATCAGACACAGCTGGTTATGATGGTTCAACATCTATTGGGAAGAGTTAACCTATTAGATGTTCCTATGTTGAAACCACAGAAAAGGAGGTCCAAGCCAAAGGATTCCTCTTCTTCACCATCTTCTTCTTCTCAGGCTGTTGTTTCCAACAAACCTGTTAGTCTACCATCTGTTGATGTGAACAGGCCCAAAACCAAAAAGGTTTGGGTCTCAAAATCTATCTAGTTTGTTTTGTTTTGCAGGGTTCTTCAACATGCCACAGAGGCATCTGGTATGTAGACAGTGGAGGATCCATGCATATGACAGGAAACAGATCACTTCTTAATGACTACTCTCAAGGAAGGAAGGGGTTTGTGTCATTTGGCAATGATGCAAAGGGTTACATCATCGGCAAAGGCTTTGTTTCCAATTGGGAAATAAAGTTTGATGATGTTAACCATGTGGAAAATCTCAAGTACAACCTCTTGAGTGTCAGTCAAATGTGTGACAAAGGCCATGTTGCTCTTTTCACCAGTCAGAACTGTCGGATTCTGTCATCCAAAGTTCTAAGTTTGATTGATAAGGTGTTGGATGAATACACTCTCCTAAAGGTCAACAGGACAGGAAGAGTGTATGCCTTAGATCTTTCCAAGAAAATAGATCTCAAAGGCCATCCTTGCCTATTTTCCAAGGCTTCCCCTCAAGAATCTACTCTATGGCATAGAAGGCTGGGTCATGTTAATCTCAAAAACATAAATCCGCTGATAAACCATGGTTTAGTAAGGGGACTGCCTATGAAGGAGTTCAAATGTGAAGATAACTGCACTGCTTGTTTAAAAGGAAAACAGCACAAAGCTTCATTTCCCTCCATAGAAGAACCTAAGTCCACTGCCTGCTTACAGCTCCTTCACATGGATCTCTTTGGTCCTGTGAGAGTGATGAGCATGGCTAAGAAGAAATACTGTCTGGTAATTGTGGATGATTACTCCAGATTTGTATGGACTTTCTTCTTGCATTCAAAGGATGAGGCAGCTCAGAAGATTATCAACTTTGTGTTGTATGTTGAGAAGCAGTATTCCCTCTCAGTCAAGTGTATCAGAAGTGATAATGGAACAGAATTCAGAAACAATACACTTGATGAGTTCTACCTCTCATAGGGAATCAAGAGGCAGTTTAGCATTCCAAGAACTCCTGAACAAAATGGAGTAGTAGAGAGAAAGAACAGGACCCTTATTGAAGCTGCAAGGTCCATGTTGGCTGATTCTGGACTGCCAATGACTTTTTGGGCTGAAGCTGTCAATACAGCTTGCTATGTACAGAATAGAGCTCTAGTAAATTAGAGGTTGATGAAGACTCCATATGAAGTTCTTCATCATTTGGCCCCTCTAATTTCATTCTTCAAAGCCTTTGGGTGTCCTTGTTTCATTCTCAACACACGGGATCAACTCCAAAAATTTGATCCTAAGGTGGATGCAGGGTACTTTGTTGGTTATTCATCAACTTGAAAAGCATACAGAGTCTTCAACTGTAGAACAAAGATGGTTGAAGAGACTCTACATGTTAAGTTTAATGAATCTCCAAAGGACAAGATTCCACAAAGCCCTGTGGAGATATTTGATTTGGACATACTGCAATATGTTCCTTATCAAACTCCTGCTGTTGCTCCTATCAACAGTTCACCACCTGGTGGTACTGCTGGTGCTGATGATGATGATGATAGCAGTACTCACCTCTTCAAGTTTAGTGATCAACTGCCTGATTCAGCTAGACCTGATGTTCCTGTAGCTCCAGTAGCACAATCCACAACAAATGCTGATGAAATTTCTACAACTTCAACTTCCTTTGAATTACCATCTACTGATTGGTTTCAAGGAAATGCTTCACCATCACTATCTGTTGCTGCTGAGCCTGCTACAAACACTTGCACTGATCTCATTGTGTACCAAGATCTGAAAAATCACCCTATGTCTCAAATCATTGGTGATATCACTGCTGGCGTATCAACAAGAAGTCAATTGTCAAATTTCTGCTTCTATGCTCTCTTCATCAGTCAGCAAGAGCCAAAGAATTATCACATTGCTTTAAAGGACAATGGATGGGTTGATGCCATGCAGCCTGAGCTTCTTCAGTTCAAGAAACAGCAAGTGTGGGAACTGGTTCCTCTACCTCCAGGTAAGTGTGCAATAGGCACTAAATGGGTGTTTAGGAACAAAACTGATGAAAATGGGCTTATTGTTAAAAACAAGGCAAGACTGGTTGTTCAGGGGTTTGCACAAGAAGAAGGTATTGATTATGTGGAAACCTTTGCCCCTGTAGCCAGACTGGAAGCAATTCGATTGTTTTTAGCTTATGCTTCTTATAAAAATCTTAAAGTTTTTCAAATGGATGTCAAAAGTGCATTTTTGTATGGGAAAATTAAAGAAGAGGTTTATGTATGTCAACCACCAGGTTTTGAGGACAGCCTATAAATAAAAGCCTATTAGGCACGGGGCCGTGCCTTTTAGGCACGGGGCCGTGCTTAAACACTCCGGAAAGCCTATAAATAAAAGCCTAAGCTCACCATTTTTGGCAAGCTTTGGTGGGAGAGTTACTCTGCTGAATTCTCTCGGGAATCAAGACTTCAAGATCATTCGGAGGCTCGGGAGGTGCAAACAACACTTGGAAGAAGCTTGGGATCACCTAAACGTCATCCATTGTGGATTATCTGTTTGATTGTTACATTTCACCGATGATCACTTATCTATCTTCTTTGTTATCCGTTGTTATGTTAAAGCTCATCATGAGCTAAACTCTATTTATCATCCAAATAGGATGAAACTTATGTAAGTTGTGATGAACTAATGGTGTGATAAGTATTATGCTAATGTTATGGTTGTCTTGGGAAAACTATTGATGGGTAGCATCTATATTTGAACGGGAAGTTATAACATTATGGTTTGTGATTGTGATTGTCATACAAGGTTGAAAACCGTATGATTAACTTTCATTCGCGAAACCGGTCTTCATAATAAATCCATGGCTAATGAACTAGAAATGGTTATTAGAAATCCTATCACTTTAACTTTCTGATCAATTGCGGGTTCCCTTTTATTAGTTCGAAAACTTCAGTAATTGTTACGGTTTTCTAAAATTAATGGTATGTTAGGAAGGAACCTGATCAACTCTCTTTTTAACATTAAATTATGTTTTCAGAAATCGCATGTCAAATAGGACACAAGAGATTCACCTACATTACTAGGGCTTTGATCTGAGCAGTAAAATCAGCCTGACAGGATCAAGTCACTACGGCAGCAGGATAGTCGAGAAATCGCGCCGGCTCATCTTTATAAACATTAACATAATCACATCACATCACCAATTCATCACAATTGCATAAGTGGATTCTAATTAGGATGATAACTTTTATTCCCTGATTTTAAAACCAAACGCTTCAATTCTTATTTTACTTTCTTTTTATTACAGTTTACTTTTAAACCCTAAAAATCTTTCCAATACAAAATTTCACTTTCTTTAACAAAAACCAAATCTGATAGTCAAACATCAAGTTTGTTGAGTAGGCTAGGTGTGTCCACGGATTGATACTCGGTTCTTACCAACGCTATATTACCACACGACAGGTACACTGCCTTTTGTGTGTGTGGTTTAGTATTAGTAACAACCAATTAAAACTGAATCTGTGCAATAAATCTTTATCAAATATATATACTATCCGCACACCCATCAATTGACAACTTGAACTCCAGAGCTGATTGTTCATCCGCAGATGATCTTCGGATGTTTGTTACGGGTAAGAAACATATCTACGGAGGAACAAAATACACAGATCACCACACATATGGGTTAACCTATATAGACAGTGCATACATCATAATAATGAATTACAATTATTCATTAAAAATATTGAATAAAGTTCTAAGCCTATACAAATTGATCTAGATCTATTGTTCCTAGATCTAAAAATACTCCCCCTTAGGCTTACATACTTCTAATCAGCTTCTCAAAACAAAAAGTTCCTTCAATTTTGACACCATCTTCTTGTTAAAGTATGATACTGCATCCTTTTGATCTTCGTACTTGTACTTGATCTCCATTCAGCATATCCTTTGTAGAGTCTCAAAACTTAAGCCCAAAACATCTTCTTCAGTGGTAAGTGTTTCCACTACACTTTCATTGTGCACTATCTCGAGCTCATCTTCCTCTGAGATTTTCAGTTCTGATACTTCTTTAATTTTAGATCCTTTCAGCAGACCAGCTTCATGTCTTCTTCTTTTGTATGCCTTTGCGTGCAATTTTTTGGAGCATATATTGTCATATATAGTGTGTCCGTCGCTTGTCGAATAGTCTAGGCTTAATGTAATACACCTGATATGTTGTAAACACATGAAACTGGGTCATTCGCAGGAGCATATGTGAATGAGACTCAGTCGTACGATTGAGCCATGCTAATGGACCAGCCGTGCGACTGAGAGATGCGATTGGGACATTCGTAAGACTGAACCCTCTACTTTTTGCCCAATACACCGTGTGAAGACGCCAGGAGAGCACAATGTCTATATATTGGGATATGCTGAATTTGAGGGGGAATTTCTGTAGGTGTTGATGTTAATCAGGTTAGCCTGTGTGAAGATTGAAGCAATGGAAAATTGTTCATGTCATTATCTGGAAAAATCAGTCATATGGGGAATCTTGCTGCTATGATGGTGTTCTGCAAAGTAAACAAAAGCTATTGTGCCTAAATTCATTTTCAAGGATATTGTAGCAACCTGATGGATCGGCAACGTTGGCTAATATGGTTTTCATTTGATTCTATTGGCAACCAGAGCAAAGATTGACTGAAGATGTAAGAGGTATTATCTACTATTTGCAAGCAACGTCCAAGGGAGAATTTGTTGGAGCATATATTGTCATATATAGTGTGTCCGTCGCTTGTCGAATAGTCTAGGCTTAATGTAATACACCTGATATGTTGTAAACACATGAAACTGCGTCATTCGCAGGTGCATATGCGAATGAGACTCAGTCGTACGACTGAGCAATGCTAATGGACCAGTCGTGCGACTGAGAGATGCGATTGGGACATTCGTAACTATAATTATGGTCCAATCGTACGATTGAATCATACGTATGGCCCAATCGTACGAATGAACCATACGCATGGTCCAATCGCACGAATGGGCCCAGTCGCATCTAATATGGGCCGAGGCCTATATATACCAGTTTCAATGTGTAGAGAGATAAGGGTTTTGAGAGAGTGCCCGGGGCCTAGGGCTGCCGGATGAGAGGGGAGATCATGCTCGATCTCCCCTTGCCAAAAGTCGTGAATATTATGTTGTAACGATCTTGTAATCATTAGGTTTTATCAATGAAACCATTTTATTATAGATCGTGTTTATTGTTTGTCTCTTGGTTTTGATTTTGTTTCCTTTCGTCAAGAACACGCTCGGATGTCTACCGATCCAGCGACTTCACACAATTTGTCAATCACTTGAATCATATGCACATATAGACATAGATCATTTTGTGCTCTTTCATCAGATAGCTTTGGGAAGAATTTGTCATGCAAGTATGATGTGTAGCTGGGGTGTAGCAGCTTGATCTCCACCGGATCAAATATTCTCATCTTCTCTGCTTTCTTTCCTTCTGCATTCCTTAACAGCACCAATTCTTTGGTCTTGTCAACATATCCCCATTCTGTTATGGGATATGTGGATTGATTTCCATCAAATCTTTTAATGGCTGTTGCATTCTTGTTGTTGTATCCAACCCTCTTCAAAAGCTCATCATCTATCAATCTAGAGGAGTTGGTTCTTGATATTTTCACCCTTTCCATTCTTCTCTTATGATCAGTATCTTCTCTTCTTGCTTCCTTCAGTACATCATCTTTGAATTTGGTCTTGAGTCTTCCTACTGACACAGAGAAGTCTCTTCCTCATGAGTGAATTGGGTAATTAGTGATAATTAAGCTCTGTAGATCCTTGATGTCACTTTCAGGCAGGCACAATACTTGTTCTCATCATGGAAGTATTCAATTCTTCCAGATGTTCTCTTAATGATTGCACAATCCCAGTCTGGATCATATTTCCAGGCCATAATCTTGTTTTCTTCCACAGAACTGGGAGTTGTGATGTGATCATACAGCTCTATCAGGGTAGACTTTTGTTATGTTATTTCTCTGATTGTTGTTCTCAATGGCCACACTTTGTCAGGTATAATTGCTCGTGGCTCTCTAATCAGTTTTTCTTTCCCTTTGTGCTGATCTTTAGATTCGACAGTTATAGGATCAGCAGGGAGTTTACTTTTTTGCTCATGAATGGGACTAGGGGCTTCAGTCCTGAATCTTACACCTTTGTCAAGCTCAATAGCCATAACATGCTTTATCATCCTTCTAAGCTCACCAACTTTCCTTCCCTTAAGCTCATGAGTCTTATAGTTATGACCCTGTAGCCAACATATCATATTGTACTTGCTGAGCTTTGCTGTGGCACAGTGGCCTAGATCTTTCCTGATTTTCTGAATGGCTTGAAATGTTATGAATGCTTCATAATCACAATAAGGAATCATGAATCTAGCCAGCTCAAACTCTTTCAGCACATCTTTCATCTCCCTAATGCTCATCCTTTCCACCATGTCATACGGAAAGCCATGATTTATTAAGGTCATAAACATTGAGGATTCATGCCTTTCTTTCAGTATGTCTTTTATGGTCAGAAGTTCATCGACCTTTGATTCATTGTATATTGTGGTAGGTTCATCCTTTATGAGCTCGTTCCATTCAGCATCAGTCTCAGCTTCAGCTTCATCATGAGTTACTGGCTTTAATGTTGAAACATCCACTGAAGGAGTATGCTCTAGAGTGTAGGCCTTGATCTTTTAGGTGAATCTTCAACATTGATCACCTTTTTTATTGTATACCTAAATACTTCCTCTTCCTGGTATACAGGATAAGCTGCTTGGAAGTCTCAGCAGGTTCTTTTGATTGTTTTGTTTCAGCAGCATTTGATTCAAGGGCACTTATCTTCATCTTCAGCCCATCAATCTCTTCATCCTTTCTTTGCAGCTGAGCATATTGTTCTTGCAGAGTCTTTTTTGGCTTTGTTGCTTTCCAACACAAGCTTTTCTATTTTAGCTTTCTCATTTGCAATTAACTCTTTTCGTTCTTTCACAAGCTCATGCAAAGCATCGATAACTTTATTATTTTCTTGTATGTTTTCTCTTAGTCTTTTAAGACTAGTGTTGGTCCATTTGATCGATTTGCAGTACAAATGAGATGTTGGATTGTTCAATATCAAATACAAACAATGAGAAACAAAGATGATGGAGATTGAGAGCAACCACAAATGATTCAAAATAAAGCAATGAACATCAACATAATCAATAATACCAAAGCACAATAATATAAATCAGTGAATAAACTGCTTACAGTACAGACTTGCAACAGGAATAAATGATTAGGGGTTTTGCAAGCTTAACCAAAATGAAAATGATCATAACTATTTTGAATCGATCAAATGGACCAACACTAGCAGTCTTAGTTTCGCAGATAGTTTCGCTGTCGGCGAAACTGTACTGCCGAAACTGTAGATTCGCCCGGCAGAAACAACAGTTTCGCCAAGAGAACTAAACAGCTGACTGTGAGCGAAACTATAGTTTCGTTCACAGTTTCGCTGGACTACAAAACATAATAAAACAAATTACATACAAAAGTAAGCTAACATAAGACCTATTACTAGCAAATGTAAACATTCTAATCTAAGGTGAGTCCAACCTATGCATGATCTTCAATACTCCCCCTAGGTTGGAACTCACCGCCTTCACTCGTCTTGATTTATCTTGTCAGCTCCAGTTTCCTCCACTGCCTGTGATCTATCTTCTACAGCTCCTGCAGCAACCTCCTTAGGGACTTCAGCAAATGAGTCACCTTGGTCTCTTCCTGCTTCATTAGCCCCTTCGAGATGAGCACTAGCTTGCCCAAACTGTCTGCCCAGATTCTGTATGTCCATGTTTAGATCATCTTGGGCCCTCACTTTCTCTGCAAGCCTCTTCACCTCTGCCCTTACACCTCTGATCTTGTTTGCCACAGTCATAAATAGACTGGCTTCCTTCCTTGTCTCTTCACCACAAACTGCTTTGATATGGTTCTCGCACAGAACCAGCAGATCTTCATCACAAAAGCTTAAAAGCTCCATCGGATCAAAGACTTTGAATTCACCATCGTTCTTCACTCTGATTACCGCCTCCCTCGTATTGTTATCATAAAACCACTTCTCAAAATTTTGTAGTTGTTGGGGAAGAGGATCTGCCAATCTGACCCTATTCAAGGTCTTTGGGGGCTTTACCCTCAGAACAATCTTTCCCTTTCCAGTCTCCCAATCCTTGTCCTTCTTTGATCGTCTTCTCTCCGCTTTCATAAATCCAAAGGACTCAAAATTGTCTTTTAACCCATTTTTTATCTCCTTTTCCAATAATGAGACTCTTTCACTATGATGAGCATTCAGTAATGGCAATGCTGCCAGCCTCCTCAAATCCCATTTTGGCAAGGTCGTGAATGCTTTCCTCTTCTTCATGTAAGAAATACCACCCCTCTCCTTTTAATCATGAACATCTTGAGGTTGGAGTTGTTACACCAGCTACTTATTCTCTTATAAGCCTCCTTCTTGCTCAACCCTTCCAAGTTTAGGAATAGGGGAGTCGGTTCTTCAGGCTCTTTTTCTCTAACGAACGATTCTTCTTTAGCCATTTCGAAAACATATCCATCTACTTCTCCCTTTTTGGCTACATATACCAGTGGCCTTTCATCAACCTCATAAATCTCTGGTTCAGAATCATAGTCAACCAGCTGCTTATCATCTTCCTCTTCATCAATTAGCCCTTTGCCTTTTTCAGCATCCTTTTCAGCATTTTTCTCTACTATCACCTCTTCACCCACCAAATCCTTTTCAAAATCAAACTGCATACTGACAAACCCAGCTTCTATTATCTCTTCCACATTCTCCATGGATTCATTCTCTTTGTCTACTCCAGAACCTCCTACACCTTTAGTCGCTGCACCAGATGTGCCCTCTCCCGCCCTGGAGGATGTACCCACATTCAGAAATGGGTATTTGGAAACGTCAGTTCAATCATCTAACTCAGTTTGAGTTAGTTGATTGGGCAGGCCGACAGCAGCTTTTAACTCATTTATCTACTCAAACAGCTTCTTTATCAGCAAGTTTTGATCCACCAACATCTTCTTCATCCCTTCAATCACTTCGTCTTTCTGAGTCTCTCGTATCTCTTGATTAGTGAGTTTTGTTTTCATCATGCTCAGTTCATTAGTAAGAGAGCTGTTAATGTTTCGAATCACATCCTCATCTAAACCACCTCTTTCTTCTCTCCTTGAGGTTTCTGTAAATTCTTGGTGTCTTTGTTTGGTTCTCCTTTCAGACTCTCCTATATCAGCTTTCTTTTTCGACCTTCTCTCTTTCTCAACCCTTATCTCCTCAGCCCTTTCATTCACCTCCTCTTTGAACTCATAATCCTTTTTCTTCGCATATCTTTTTCTTTTCTTAGTAGCATCTGTCTGCTGTGCCTGGGTCTCCTCAGCTCTCTTATTTTCTGACTCATCCACCCTCCTAATATAATTCCATCTTTCAGGTGGGTACATGTTCTCCCACAGATGGGTGATCACTAAAGTCATGTCGGATGGCACAGCAATCTGCGAAAATACGGGTGTTCATCTGCACCAACCTTTTAACCTCCCCGTGTCTTGGCACATAAGGAATTAGATCATCAAAGATCATCTGCAGAAATCTAGGGTACATCAGCCACTTATCCTTCTTCAACGCCATCACATTTTCTGCCATACATGCAAATATTAGCCTAGCAATGTTTGCTTTCTCTCCTTTACAGCATAACACCATGGCTTTTGCCCAGTCTAGGTTCAGCCCATCTGATCCACTTTACGGTGATCTAAACACAAAATAAAGACGTGGGCTATGTATCTCCATTCCTTTGAAAGGAAGGACTTCTTGATCTCTTTTCGTGTGCCAAAAGAAGGTCCCTCATATTCCATACTCCTAAACGTTGCAAACACCTCAACAACAGTCATAGAAACTTCTTCTCCTGAATCTTCATCCAGTCATAGGATCCTCGAGATAGTCTCAGCTGTAATAGACACCTCATGCTCCAGAACTTTAGCAGTAATCCTCTGTGTGTTTCCTCTAGTATCATACTCAGCTGATCTCCAAAAATCTCTAATGTGAAGATCATAGATGGTAGTAGAATGATAGATAGCATAAGCAATAGGAGATCCTTGCAATCATCGTATGCAGTCTCTAAAGCCGGCTGCTTTAGGATGTGTATCATCTAAGATGGCTGTGATGTTGTTTCCCTCATCAAATTTTAGATTTGCCATTTAAACCTGAGAATCAAATGTAATGCATTAGAATTAATGATTAAATGCTAATATGAGATAAGAATAAGAAAAGAATAAAGATTAAACAAAAATTAAATGAATTTCGCTAGCTGAAATTACAGTTTCGCAGAATGAGTTATAGTTTCGGCAGACGAAAGTATAGTTTCGCCAGCAGGGGCACATTAAATTCGGCAGATCAATGAAGCAAATTTGTCAAGCCGAAAAAATGGTTTCGGTACAGCGAAACAGTAGTTTAGCTAGCAAAACTGTTAAGTTCGCTCGGACAGCTTAACCTCACAGTTTCGCTAAAAACCATGAACTTTCGTTCAGTTTTGTTGGACTATCGGTAATTTGCCAGTAAGAATTGCGAAGGTACCAAAGAGTCTTGATAAAATAGACACACAATGTTGCAGATTTAACGAGATAAAGTGATGGTTCTGAGTTTGAAACTCACTTGCGAACAATAATCAACGGTCAATCGATAACAAAATCACGAAAATGTCAAAATCGCCATTGGAGTTCACGGAACAACCCTAGCGAGACTAAACGTTCGATTGTGCGAAAATGAGGAAGAAATTTTGCAAAATGAGTTAAATAGCAAATAGTTTCGCAGACAGGCGAAGCTACAATTTCGCCAGACGAAGTTGTAATTTCTCCAGCCAAAACTCTAGTCGAAATTGACTTCGCATAGAGTGAGAGTACCGAACGAAACTACAATTTCGCCCTGCGAAACTGACTACGAAAGTATAATTTCGCTAAATTTTAAAATCTTAGAAAAATTATTGAAATTATTTTTTTATATTTTATTAAACCCAAGAACTGAATCAATCATGAGATCACATCCTCAGGATATACTTTAGCACAAAGATGAATTTAATCATCGACAAACAATGAGATCCCACTTATAACTGTATCTAATCATGGACTTTGAATGAACTTGAAATTCTCAAAAATGTCAATAACGATTGCTGATATGTTTGTCCACTTAAACCCATGCCCTATTTTTTTCAACAAGCAGAAGATAATTCGTTAAGGTTCGATTAAATGCTTCAGAATGCTAGGACCCCATAATCACATGGCAAAACCCTCACCCAACGGATTTTTTGAATTTTGTTACGATCTTTAAAGAACAAGGCTTGTGCATTAGTGTGTAAGTGATTATCAACAGAATATAGCATTCTGTGAGTAATTCATCATTTAGATGATTTGACACTACTAAGACCAAAATGGTGAGAGCTCCAGGTCTATACTCATGTATAACAAAGGAGATAACCATTAATCATGTGCCGATGAGAGCTCTAGGTCAGTACTATCGTACAACAAAGGAGATCATCACTCCAGGTCAGTACTTCCGTATAGCATAGGAGATTAGCACAAACACAGGACACATAAATACACCAATCATGGCTCAAATATATGCCTTATATGATTTGTATCATGGTGGGTGAAAGATCAATTCTCAATCCAATTTTTGTCGGGAATCAGTTTTCGTGCATGCCAAAATGATTGCGTAAATCCAGACATCCTTAAGCATATATTTTAATTTAAATCATTATGCTACTGTCTACTTTATTCTTCAGGCTGAGTCTACCAAGCATATCATTAAAGAACATGTTTGCTTTTCTATTATTTGCAATTAAAAAAAATAAGATGTAAATAAGATAACATCATTAGTTACGATCATTTCTCATTTTAGGCACCAGTCATGCACCAACACGCATATCCAGAAGACATACAATCATTTCTCGTCATCTCGACTCAAGTTCTCAAATCTCATTTTATTATTATTATTTTTTTAATTACTTACTCTCCCCCTAAATTTCTACACCTAAGAAAGATGTGAAAATTTATTATTATTATTTATTTATTTATATTTTTATTTTTTTATATTATTTTTTTTATTTTTAGTTTATTTTTTTGTTATTATTATTTAAGAAAAAGAGTTTTAAAAAGATATTAGACCTAACATAGAGATCAATTCATAAAAACGAGGCTTAGCAGATGTTTTTGTGAAAAGATCTGCTTTTTGGTTTTTAGTGTCAATAGGAATAATATCAATGAAACCCTATTCCTGAGCATCGCGAATTGCATGAATCCGTGTCTCAATGTGCTTGGTTCGGGAATGATGAATAGGATTCTTGGCGATTCCAATGGCTGCTTCGTTGTCATAGTGTTAGGAGCGTGTACAAGACGGAGTACTAACTAATTTACGCGTATACCAACTCAAATAGTGCGGAATCCTATTTGATTGGCGATCCAATCAGTGAGAACGCATGTAGAATCGATCTTAGAATGAATCTAAACGTTAAGAACTATTGCAATATGATTTACTGCGATCTATGAACTTGTAACAGGTTCTCTGAGGTCTCTGGACGGCTAGGGTACAATTTAGTACTTAGGGATTCGAATTGTTAAGTTTTTCCAGGAATTAAGTGGTATTTATAGGTTAAGGTTTCTCATTCGTGCGACTAAACCATTAGTATGGTTCAGTCGTGCAACTGAGTCATACGATTGTTCCATCCGCACGACTGAGGCTTCAGTCGTGCGACTGAGTCAATCTCATGTCACAATCGTGCGACTGATCCAGTCTACTAGTTCAGTCGTGCGACTGGTTCATTAGCATGAAGTTGTTCATGCGTATGGTCCATTAGCATGGGCCATTCGCATAAGAACTTCACATTACTAAGTTTAAACATATTTCTCAACCATTCTTGACTAAGATCTATGTAAACAACCACAAACCTATATAGTTAGTTCAACCATGCGTTATTACATAATAAGCAATGAAATGTTCAACATTATAAGCACAATCACACATTTTATTTCATTCAGTACCCATTTTATTACATATATGTAAGAAATGAAAGACATTTTACATTTGAGCTCCTAAACTAGGTGCACATGTATCTACAAACTCCCCCTTGGACCTAGTTTATTCTATTGTCTAACATTCTTCATAAGTTCTTCAAACTTCTTGTACTTCTCCTCTCTTGTAGCTCCAGCATGTATCTCAAATGCGAAATAGAGCCTTATAACATTTTGAAACTGGAGGGCTTGTACAATGTCTTGCACGTCATAGAATAATGGCCACTTGTATAAGATGTAAACATCATTAGCTGACAAGTTAGTGAGCCATATTGGGTCAAACACCCTGATTGTTTCCATATTTCCAGCTCTGTTCAAAATTATGACCACATCACCTATTCTCTAATCGTAGTACCACCACTTAAAGTGTGGAGTGAAATCTCAAGGCATTTCCTTAGAGGGATTCTTGACATTGTACGCGGAGGACTCCACTTCAACACAATCTTTGGCTTCCCAGTAATGGCATCAACTTCAGATCTTCTGATATACCTCGTTGGTTGTTGAGGTTTGAAGTTGACCCACCTGGTGTGGTACTCTCTCTTAAAAGCTGCTTCAAACCAGCCTGACATCTTTTAAGGGTCAGCATATAATAGCTTCAGTGTGGCCAGCTGGTTAAGCTCAAAACTGGGTAGAGTCTTTAGATCGTATGGGAATCTGAAGTACTCGATTCCCTTCTCTCTCTTGATAGCATAAACATTTAGATCATCAAAATATGCCCATGCTATAATCTTTCCTGACACCTTCAGATGCTTCTTACTTTATAGAGCTTGGTGTAGGTATAGGCTTTGGAGCACTGCGTTGGGCTCTGATCTCTGCAAAACATTCCGCCCATTCAGCCTTTTTGATGTCGACGTTGGCGTCTGAGGCTTGGGCTTGATCTTCCTTCTTTTCCGACTCCTGCTCCATCTTATCCAGTGTTTCAAATGTATCACTGACAAGAGTGTCACCCAGATTGGGGACTACATTTCTCTAGATGTCAGCATACTCTGGATAATATTGTGCCGTGACGTCTTCAATCTCAATCTCATTCACATCGTTAAGCTCATCATCACTATCCATGTCAACTGTAGGAGCATCCTTCACGATCTCATATGGATTCAGTCGGAACATTTCAGCCAGTTGCTCATCAGTAAGATCGTGAATTATTTCTCCTTCTTCAGGATTGTAACTCACAGACCTCTTGATGATCCCTTGCAGATCAAGTATCATTGTGAGTTGAGACTTGATCTGCTGAAGGGGAGCAACATCGTATTCATCTCGCTGACATTGTGGATCTGCTTGATTTAAAACATGTAACACATCATTCATTAGTAGATAATCAAGACAGTTAAATAATCAAAAATATGCATAAACATTCATTACATAAGTTTTAATTCATGATTCAATTACACAAAAGTTCAAAATACAGAAACATCTAATCATTACTTTTATCTTGAATCATATGCTCTTCTGCAGTCGAGGCTGATGTTGAGGCACCCTGATCTTGATTTTTCTTGGTCCGCCTCTCTCTTGCTTGTGTGGCACCCAATACAGATGCATCCCCTCCTTCTTCATCATCTCCACCATCTCCTGCACTCTCATCCTCTACTCCCTCTGTCTCATCCTCTTCATCATCCTCTTCATCGTCATCATCATCATCATCTTCTCTGATCTTCAGAGGCTCTTCTTTTGATCCCTTAAGCTTGAGCATAAAAAACCTGTTAGATGTCTCCAACTCTTCAATCTTCTTTGCTGATTCGGCTTTATGCTCTTTGAGTTGGGCGTCCTCCTGAGCCTACTGAGAGATTTGCTATGATTGGGTAGCAGTCAGCTCCATTAGCTGTCGTAGCTGAGCAGTCTTCTCGTCATCGGCTGCCAACAGCTTCAGCACCATAAGATTCAGTGCTGACAACTGTTCATCAACTCCACTGGAGGGTAGAGTAGATCCAGTAGTGAATGTGGTGTAGGAAGAGGGACCGGCTTGGTGGCTAGTGGTGGTGGTGGTGGCAGTGGTGAATATGGGTGGTGGTATATGTGTGGGTGGTGATGGGTAAGCTGTAGTGGTGGTGGAAGTCGTGTAGATAGGTGGTGGAGTGTAGATAGGTGGTGGAATGGCTGTGGTAGTAATGGTGGGTGAGGTGGTTGTATTGGTGGTGGTAGATGTGGTAGTGGGTGAGTGAGTGGTGATGGTAGATATGGTGGCAGTGCTGCTGGAGGTGGGTATCAGCATGAACCTCCGTCTTTTCGGCTTCATCCCGTGAGGCAGAGCCACACTCTTCATCCTCGAACCCCTAGAGGAGGATGCTCCCCCTGGGATTCGGAGCTAGTCTGGGATATAAGTAGGATCTTTAGTGGTATCCCCAGACTCAGCATGGCGTCCTCCAACCGCCTCTATCCCATGTTTGGTGGCAACCACCCTGCTGCCCACCGTTTTGGTCAACGGCTCCTCATCACTCTCCTCCTCCTCATCAGGAGGACATAAATCCTGATGGAAACTGGCTGTGGTGGCATCTCCATGAGTGGGTGGTGGGTGTGTAACATGTGTAGTGGTGGCCCTAGATGAAGCGGTGCCAGAGTCTCCACCATCGCCATTGTCATCATCATCGGACTCATCAGATGGAAGAGCAATCTGCTCAACATTTGCATCACTCTCCTCGTGACGCCACTTACGCCTTGCCGGCGCCACGTAATCCTCCCGGGCCAGGTGCCCGAACAGTCTCCTCACAGGGGGCTTAACCTGCTTTCCCCTGTACACCTTCATGCGGCCTAATGTGGTGTCATCCATCACCTCAAGTGATACAGCATCATGGCTCTCCTTAGGCAAAGAAGGAAGCTTCTCGTCGATGATCATCTGTAGAAATCTCGGGTACATGCAGAAGGCATCTTTGCCTTTTGCCTCTATATTGTCGATCAGGTAAGAGAAAATCATGTTGGAGAAGCTGAAGGGGTGATTCAGCACCAGTGCCACGTAGGCATTATGGATTTGGTCCGATAAGTCATCAAATCCACCCCTTCTCGAAGCAATGCACTTCAGTATAACGTGAGCTAGGTACTTGAACTAGGGACACATATTGCTTTTATTGAGCACACCTGCGTTAATGTCCCGAGTGTACCTCATCCGAAGAAAGCATCCCCTTACGGTAAGAGGATGTAGTCTGGTGGGGTAAGCAACATCATCTCCCAAATCAAGAACACGTCTCAGATCAGCTGCGGTGATCTCAATCTCCTGGCCAAATATGGAGCTCCGTATACTGTAGGGCTCAGTCGATCGGTCAACGGAGGCACCTTCCCAGAAGGCCTGCTGTATCGACCTATAGGGTGTGCAAGGTGTAGATATCACTCAATAAATCCTCGATCTCTTTAGGAATGCTATAATACCAGCAAACTCGGCAGCATTCCAAGTGGTGGCATCCAAGTGAGCACAAATATTGTGCTTGGTGTTTATGATCCACCGATCAACCATGAATCAGTAACACAAGACACATACATATTAGATCAGCACATAACATAAACCATTTCACTTTAAACTATTTGAGATCAGTCTGGTTCAATCGTGCGTTTAATCGTACGATTGAGTTCAGTCTGTTGATTTTGTATGCGACTGACTTCAGACGGGCGACTTAGCATGCGACTGGGTTCGGTCGGGCGACTGAGCCTGCGACTGAATTCAGTCGGGCGACTGAGCCTGCAATTGGGTTCAGTCGGGTAACTGAGCTCATACGCCTCGTTCATTCGGCCGACTGAGTCATTCGCCCAGCTCAGTCGTACGATTGAAGTTCATCAGGGTGTCCATTCGCATGACAGACTGTCTGTTCAATTCAAATTCAAATTTGACAAAATTTAGTGTTAGACGTCGTGGTTTGGCTCATTTGTCTCGCAAGTGACAGATAAAACTCCTAATAACTTTCTATCTCACAAGATGCTTAGTTTTATTTGCTAATTAGTCAAACTAAGTCTCGGTTCTATTGTTGGGTTGAATTCAGTCATTTAGGGTACACATCGATTGCCATTTGAGTATATTGCACCGCATTATACCTGTATAAACACTGGCAATCGTCAGAATATTGCAATTTGTAGTCAAGCAAGGGCAGTAGAAAATCGGGCAGAGTAACGACACTATCGGGCGATTTTAGGGCGAATGAGGAGTGATGAGCATATGCGACCGACTTTAGCCCTATTTATACTGAATCTGGTTTCAATCGGGCGACTGGATCCATTCGCTCTTTTCATTTGTGCGATTGGATCTCAGTCGTGCGATTGGTTCAATCAGTCACATTCAGTCGGCCGACTGGGTTTTAGTCGGGCGACTGACTCATTCGGTCAACCCATTCAGGCGACTGGCTCATTCTTGGACTCTAGTTGGGTGAATGGTTCATACTCATGCTTCATTCGGTTAAGTGGTTCATAAGTATGATTCAATCGTACAACTAGTCCATACTTATAGTCCAGCTGTGCGAATGGTTCATACTTATGAGTTTGACCTTCTGACATTTCAACACTTAGCCCTTTTAACTTTTGAATAAACATTGTGAGCATTCGATCATCTCAGACATGATCATTTTAACTTAGAAAACCTTTGATCACCTCAGACGTGATCCTTTAAAACAAAACCTTTTGTCACCTCAGATGTGACCCATTTTACATTTAAAACACGTGTGGTCACCTCAGACGTGACCCTTTTTAAGTGATTAAATCCCAGACTGAATTCCACGGCATAGTCCGACGTATAAAACTAAATTGACTAAAAAGTTAAACAAAATAAAAGAACTAAAACTAAAAGACAATAACTAAACAAGTTTTTTTTGATTTTGTGTGAGTTGGAAATCCTAAGATAGATATCTAACAGATTTATTCCTAGAACAGTACAGCTTTAAGTTATTTTGACCATAACTGGTACGATTCATTATGGAATCATACAGGTATTTCAAATCATTCAGGACATGTTACCAAAAGTTTTTGATGCTAGATTCTTGTTTTCATCGAGAGTCGTTAGCAAGTTTAGGAAATCATTCTGGTACTGTAAGATGAACACATTGATTTGGAAATTCAAGAATTGCAGCCACGATGATTGCCAGTATACGTGTCCACTGAAATCCATACACAGACTTTTGACACAAATTGGTGATACATTAAGTTTAATTATTTCAACCAGCATTTGTGGATCCCACACTTATATGGTAATCAACATTCCTCAAGATATTTTGAGCGGTCTATGGGTATTTTTACAAGAAGAAACTATTCTTAGAGCTTTCAAAGAGAAGCCAAGCCTTAGGTCAGTGCCACCGCACAGTAGAGAGGCGGCAAACAACAATGAATTCTAGAATATGTAGATTATGCTTATCCTTAGGTCAGTGCCACCGCATAGCAGAGAGGCACACAATCTATCTTCTTGTTAGAGCATAATTTTTTTCTTTTTGCACATAACGCACCAACAATATAGGTTATTAGCTTGATTGCGTTTATTGTTCATTTTGTTTTTCGTGCTTTGCTCTTTTTGTGGTCATCCGCACACATTTGTGTCGTTTATTTGCTCGTCACCCCTTATTGGAAATAACTGATTGTGTTAATCAGTGATAGATGGGAATCCACAGTCAGTTGAATAGCTTAGTTTAAATTGAATTCACCAATGAGGTCTAATCATCTATTGTGTTGAATCTACCGACACATCATGTAGTGGTCTAACAACCTCTAGATCTACTTTCTTTGTGTTATCTTAGTAGTAGCCTGTTTTACTATCATTTTTCTTGTTATATCGCTCAGACTTCTCAGACTTATCCTTTGAATTTCGCATCTAATTCAATTTAATCTTTTAAAGTCCCAAATTCTTTGTTCATGTGTACTATCATTTTCCATTGTCATTGAATCTGTTTCACAGATACGGTCTCATTTCTATCAGCTAGCCTGTCCTCCTCCCTCGTTTTTTTTATTACTAACTTAACCTATTCTCCCCCTAAAATTCTAAAAACGAAATTGATTTTATTTTTAGGATTTTAATAGGCGAAACAAATAAAATACTAAAATTAATTAAATAAAATTAAATAAAATATAAGAAAAATGGACTCGACGCATCAGACTAAACATGTTCATATTCTGGAATGACATCACTTTTGTTTTTAACGCCGTTGACCTCTAACAAACATAGAAAACGTGGTTTATCAAAGGCTTTTGTATAGAGGTCAGCGCGTTGAAAATCCGTATTTATTTTAACATCGATTAGATTTTTTTCAAAGTAATCACGTATAAAGTGATATTTGATACCGATGTGTTTGGTCTTAGGATGTTGGACATGATTTTTTGTAACGGCTATTGCAGCAGAATTATCAACAAATATAAGAGTGTTAGAAAATTTCAAACCGTAGTCCCGCATCTGCTGTTGAATCCAGATGATTTGAGAACAGCAGCTTGCCGCAACAACATATTCAGCTTCACAAGTTGACAATGCAACTGATGTCTGCTTCTTACACTGCCACGTGACTAATCTTCGCCCAATGAATTGACAACCTGCTGAGGTGGATTTGTAGTTCATTTTGCAGCCGCCATAATCCGAGTCACTGTACGCGGTAAGCTCAAAATCATCGTCATGAGGATACCACAACCCAAGTGTTGGTGTACCCTTTAGATAACGAAATATTCTCTTGACCCCTATAAGATGGTTAACTTTTGGTTTCGCCTGATATCTTGAACACAGACACGTCACGTACATGATATCAGGTCTTGAGGCAGTGAGGTACATGAGGGATCCAATCATTCCTCGGTACATGGTGGCATCGACCAGATCACCATTCTCGTCGGGTGCTACATCATGGTTTGTAGCAAGTGGAGTCCCAGTTGCGGAAGCATTCTCCATGTCAAACCGATTGTGAATATCCCTTACATACTTGGTCTAATGTAGAAATATCCCTTTTGGTGTTTGATCCACCTGTAACCCAATGGCACTCATTTCAAATTCTGCCTTCATTACTGCTTCAAATTCTTTACATAAGTCTTCGTTCTTGGAACCGAAAATTATGTCATCAACATAAATCTTAACAAGCAGTAGATCACCATCCTTTTCTTTGATGAACAGTATACAGTCAATTACACCTCTGCGAAATACGTGTTTCACAAGGTGAGTTGAGAGTTTTTCATACCATGCTCTCGGGGCTTAGTGAAGCCCGTAGAGAGCCTTATCCAGTTTGTAAACTCTGTCCCGATGATATGGATCCTCAAATCCTTCGAGTTGACTGACATACACTGTTTCCCAGATTTCACCATGAAGAAATGCACTCTTTACATCCAGTTGATAGACTTTAATCTTCATGTAAGAGGCATAGGCTAGGAAGATATGGATGGCTTCCAATCTCGCCACAGGTGTAAATACTTCATTGTAATCAACTCCCTCGACTTGTCGAAATCCTTGAACTACAAGTCGAGCCTTGTTCCTGATGATGACACCTTGGTCATCTTTCTTACATTTCAAGACCCATCAGGTGCCAATGACCTTATCACTTTTAGGTCTATCCACCAGTGTTTATACACCTAACTTCTTGAACTGAAGAAGTTCTTCTTGCATGGCACTCACCCATGCGTCATCATTTAGGGCTTCACTGACGTATTTTGGCTTAAACTGAGACACAAAACAACGATATGCACCATCGTGAAGGTATCCCCTTTCCATTACCGAGGCATAATCAGCTGAATATAGCTGATTTCTTGTCTGAACTTCTGATCTGACATCCCCAATGACATTGTCCAAAGGATGATAGACATTAAGGCGTGATCCAGGAGTGGTGGGAACAACTACCTCAGAATCAAGATTATGAACGTTTGGTTCCGGATCTGAGGCAGTAGGAGTGTGAGGTTTTGAAGACTCAGAGGCATCAACGTCAGATGCTTGTGGACTTGCAGTAGTAGGAACCTGTTCCTCCTGCTTGTTCTGGTCATTCTCCATGGCTTCATCGTCAGAGGAGGAGTCACTTACCTCGAATGCTCCCCCTGAATGGTTAGACGATTCACCTTGTGAACCAGATGATGTGGAGTCTTGTGATGGTGTGTTTAAGACATCATACATCATTTTGGTTGCTAACTCATCGACAGAAATGGAGAGTGAGATGTTGAAGGACTTGAAGAATCCATCATAGTCGAAAAAGAATGCAGGTCCTTATCCAGCTGGAGGGGTGGTGTATCTCTGAACGTCCACGTTACACCACACTTCTACTTGACCCGTGGAGTTGTTGTAAACTCTCTTATTCGGTATGTTGTATCCTAGAAAGATTCCTTCTTCAGCCTTCTCGCTGAACTTGCCTTCCTGAGTTTTCTTCAATAGGGTGCAAGGTGCACCAAACGGTTCGAGATACTCTAGATTTGGTTTACGTCTTTGAAGTAACTCGTAACACGTCTTGCCATGACGTTTTACCACCAGAACTCGATTTTACGTGTAACACGCATTGGCAACTGCCTCATTCCAGAATTGGATGGGCAGTTTCGAGTCTGCTAGCATCGTCCGTGCTGTCTCTATCAAGCTGCGATTCTTTCTCTCAGCAACGCCGTTCATCTGAAGAGTGTAGGCGGAAGTGAACTGGTGCACAATTCCCTTTTCTTTGCAGAAAGCCTCCATCCATTGGTTCTTGAACTCGGTTCCGTTGTCTGAGCGTACTTGTCTGACCTTCAGCTTGTAGAGTGACTCTAGTGTAGTTACTAACTCTTTGAATTACTCAAATGTTTCTGATTTTGATTTCAGAAACATCACCCAGGAGAATCTTGAGTAGTCATCTGTAACTACATAGCAGTACAAGTCGCCCGCGATGCTTCTTGTACTGACTGGACCAAACAGATCCATGTGAAGGAGCTCAAGAGGCAGTTCAATGGAATGAACTTTCTTTTCATTATGAGACTTCTTCTTCTGTTTTCCTTTCTTGCAGGCGACACAAAAATCCGGGAGTTGGAAGTTTTTGAAGTTTACTCCTCGCACTAGATCATTCTGGATCAGGTGATTCATCTTTCGTGTATTGATGTGTCCCATTCTCCTATGCCAGGAGATAGAATCCTTCTCAGTAGCCTTTGACAAGAAGCACTGAACTTGATGATCCGTTGTAGAGGCCTTTGATAGATCCAAGACATAAAGGTCATTATATCTTGAGGCAGACATTAAGACTTGGTCCTCCGGGATCACATAGTCCTTTTCGAGGACATAGCACTTCTTGTTGTTGAATACTACCTTAAATCCTTTGTCACATATTTGGGATATAGAAAGTAAGTTGTTTTGAAGTTGTTGAACGTAGTTTACCTTATCAAACTTCACTTTCTGATTCCCCACTTCCCCATGAGTTGTGATGTAACCTCCTTTATTTCCCGCAAAAAAACATGACCTCCTTTAATTTGTTTGACGTTTGACAGGAGTGCCTTGATGTTTCGCTATCTACGATCCAAGTGTTAGTTTAAGCATTATAGCGAACACCCTGCACATTCAATGGAAATCATTAGTTGAGGTTAGGGACCCAAGCCTTAACTGGCTTGGGTGACAAAGAAGAATCACACATCATAAATTCCACCCACTGTCCTCTTGAGGGTGAGGGAAGATCATTCATCTTCTTATTGTCATTATCAGATCCAGGGATGGACTTTTCTTTCCGTAAACCAGTTTTATGTAAGGCCTGTTTGTTATAGACAGACGACTGGCTGATGGGTTGAACTTTAGGTTCACTAACTCTTTTTGGTGAAGTCATGGATCTTCTTTTGGAAGAGCTTGCTTTAGTGTCATAAAGTTCAACCTTTTTCTTTGGTGTCTGATAATAAGGACAGTATGATGCGATGTGTCCATACTTTCCACAGTTGTAGCATGTTTCGACATGATGATTTAACTGTTTCTGTGGAGAATTGTGTGACAAACATGTGACTTTATTCTGTTTGGGTTTTGAAACATCTTGTTTAGATGTTCTATCTTATTTTAAAAAATTAATTGTTTGAATATTTTTAACATCTTTTCCTCTTTGTTTATCTGGACTTAAGACATGTTGTACGTGATTGGTTAACATGTTTGGTTTTTTTAGGTTCAGAATTAAACGTGGTTGTACCAGACTTTACCATAACCTTCTCAAATTGTTCATCCTGATTAACACAAGGCATTTTACCTTTTAATTTTGAAGTGGCCTCCTTTTGTTTGGTGCCAGATTCATTTGGTTTACATGTGGAATCTGGATCACTTACAAGAGGAGTGGACACCACATGATCCTTGATTGGGTTATTATTTATTGGTTTACTTTTGGCATTCATCAAGGTCTCATGTGGTGGTGGGACCACTTTATAACCCAAACCCTCCCCATTGTTGCGTTCTCTCACTAAGTGTTGGACAATATGAGAAGAACTTGTCCAACTATGTAGTTTTTGTTTTAATGAATTTACTTCTACTTCCAAAACTGCTTTTTGTTTCTTAGTGTCTTCTATGTAGTTTAAATAGAACTTGATGTCATTTGCTTGGTTAAAAGCTACAACTTCGGTTTCCCTAAGTTGTTTATTCAAAAGTTCTATCTTTTCTTTATAACTATGCTCATTTTATTTTAAAATTCTATTTGCTTCTGTGCACAGTTGTAAATCATTTATTAAGCTATCATTGTGATCTAATAACCTAGCAAATTTTAAGTCTATGCTTTCCCTAAATTTATTACATTCAATGCATGCATGACTATCAAATAATTAGTCTTTGGTACTTACCTGAGAGGGTGCGGTTGAATCAGCCATCAAAGCAGAGTCTAATTTTTCTGGTTCTGGTGATTCTGAACATTTTGTGCTTGTCCCTTCTTCAGACAGGTGATCGACCACGTTTGCAGTTTCTTCATTATTTGACATCGCGAGTTCCACTGCAATATCACATTCGCTTGCTGAGCCGTCATCTAAATCCTCAACACTAGAAATGTTGGATTCTCTCGTAGACACAAACCGAAAGCTCCAATCTTGTCCTTTGTCATCCTGAGCGGTCAAGGCCTTAGGATCCTTGCTTGACAAATTAGGACTACTTGTGGGTTTATCCTGACGATTGAAAGATGAGAATGGATTCCCATTTCCTGTCTTCTTGGGCTGCACACATTCACGCTTGAAGTGCCCCTTTTCCCCACAGTTGAAGTAGGTAACTTTGGTCTTGTCAAAACCAAAAGTTGTGTCCTTAGTGGCAATTAAGTTCTGTCCGGTCTTCTTGACAAACTTCTTAGCTCTCCGGATAGCACTTTCTAAGGCCCACATGATGTCCATTCTCTCTAACTCCGTCTCTTCTACCTGCTCGTAGTCCTCATCTGCCAGATGGCAGTTCCTAATTTTCCCAGCAACTAGTCCGTCATAGGAGTTAACGACAGCTGCTAAGAGGTCCATATGCTCCTTTGCTACCTCTACTGTCACATTCCTGAGATTCTCGGTCTTCAGTTTTTTAGCATTGGCTTCAGGTGCTATGTATTGGGTACAAA
The DNA here is from genome assembly GCA_025215565.1 of Flaveria ramosissima. Taxonomy (NCBI): domain Eukaryota; kingdom Viridiplantae; phylum Streptophyta; class Magnoliopsida; order Asterales; family Asteraceae; genus Flaveria; species Flaveria ramosissima. The sequence goes on from CM046030.1 coordinate 36,933,101, forward strand.
TGACCCAGACGTGTCAGATCCTGAAGTAGTAGCTTGAGATGAAGCAGCTGAACTCGACACAAATACAGTTTGAAGTGGTGCTCCAGACGTTTTGGCTTGTGGAGTTGAGTTGTACAGTGATGGATTCTGATCATATGAAGACTTTTGGGCCCTGTACTTCATCCTCAACTCTTCCTCTCTCAGCTTCAGAATGAAATCATTGATATCTAACTTCTCCAACATATCATTCTGTCTGAGGTAGGATACAAAGGAAACCCACTTCTCTGGCAACCCATCTGCAAAGTTTGACACCTTGTCCTCCATAGACGTTGTAACTCCATGAGTGTGCAGCTCACTCATCAAGTGGTAGAACCGATCGATGACGTCATCCAAGCTCTCCTTACCCATTGACGAGAAGTTGTCGAACTCCTTGTTCAACGCTTTAGCCTTTAGAGCTTTCATTGACGCATTCCCGTCATACCGTTTTTCCAATTCATCCCACAGCTTCTTTGCTTGCTTGTTCTCAGAAAATTGATGGAAGATGTCCTTAGGAATTGACTGAGTTAGCAATGCATATGATTTCTTCTCAGCATTGTACTTTACCTTTTTGCCATCAGTCATGCCGCCTAAGGTAAGTTTGACTCCATCTACACCTACAGGCATGCTATACCCTGTCTCTATCGACTCCCACATATTTGGATCTACTCCATTTAAGTAGATCTCGAATCTTTGCTTCAATTGTGGGTAATCATCTAACGTTATAAGCTTAGGGGGTTTATTGTGATTCCCCACTTCATTTTCCAGAAGCAATAGATTCTGGATCATTGAATCCCTCCCTGCGGTGAAAGCTGAATATTGGTCCTCCATTACTATCGACTTTGAACTTTAGAACAAACTGTTTTACTTGTGCGACTGAAGGAATGCGATTGAACACTTCGTGCGATTGAACAATGCAGATGGCTCAATTGTGCGAATGGACAGGTGCGGATGAGCAATGCAAATAGGCAGTTCAGTCGTACGAATGGATGAACGAAAGAGCTCAATCGTGCGTATGAGGGATGCGGATGGATTCAGTCGTGCGATTGATTTAATCGTGCGACTGAAGCTGCTAAATTTTGAGAATTCGAAGGTTTAAGGTATTTTGACGCAAAAACACAAATTTCTCACTAACCCTAATTGCCGTATGCCAGAAAACGTTAACTTTTTGACCTGGAGACGTCTAGAACACTGTTTGACACAAAAAGATTGCGTTTTTGAGTGAAAAACAAAATTTTTATATCAAAAACGATTGAATCACACGTAAATCAAGAGCCAAACCTCTGATACCACTTGTTAGGACCGTGTACGGGACGGAGTACTAACTGATTTATGCGTATACCAACTCAAATAGTGCGGAATCCTTTTTGATTGGCGATCCAATTAGTGAGAACGCACGTAGAATCGATCTTAGAATGAATCTAAACGTTAAGAACGATTGCAATACGATTTAGTGCGATCTATGAACTTGGAACAGGTTCTCTGAGGTCTCTGGACGGCTAGGGTACAATTTAGTACGTAGGGATTCGAATTGTTAAGTTTTTCCACGAATTAAGTGGTATTTATAGGTTAGGGTTTCTCATTCGTGTGACTGAACCATTAGTATGGTTAAGTCATGCGACTGAGTCATACGATTGTTCCATCCGCACGGCTGAGGCTTCAGTCGTGCGACTGAGTCAATCTCATGTCACAATCGTGCGACTGATCCAGTCTCCTGGTTCAGTCGTGCGAATGGTTCATTAGCATGAAGTTGTTCATGCGTATGGTCCATTAGCATGGACCATTCGCATAAGAACTTCACATGACAAAGTTTAACATATTTCTCAACCATTCTTGACTAAGATCTATGTAAACAACCACAAACCTATATAGTTAGTTCAAACATGCGTTATTACATAATAAGCAATAAAATGTTCAATATTATAAGCACAATCACACATTGTATTTCATTCAGTACCCATTCTATTACATATATGTAAGAAATGAAAGACATTTTACATTTGAGCTCCTAAACTAGGTACACATGTATCTACACACAGAACAATGGTGTGTGGAGAAAGTTGATCCCATAGTCAATCATCTGATGCTGGATCCAGAGTATTTGTGAACAGCAACTGGAGGCAGCAATGTATTCTGCTTCTCCCGTAGAGAGAGAAACATCGGTCTGTTTCTTGCTTTGCCATGAAACCAAACAATTTCCTAAGTATTGACACCCACCTGTAACCGATTTTCTGTTTAACCTGCAGCCATTAGAATCACTATCAGAATATGCATGCAAATCAAAATTCCCACCAGAAGGATACCAAAGACCCAAACGAGAAGAGCCTTAAAGATAACAAAAGATTCGTTTTACTGCTTTTTCATGAGACTCTTTCGGAGCAGATTGGTATCGAGCACAATATCTAACAGCAAAGGTAATGTCGGGACGAGTTGCTATGAGATACATAAGGGAACCGATCATAGATCTGTAGAGATGATGATCAACAGGTTTCCGTTCTCGTCAGGAGTGAGACAAGTTTGAGCAGTAAATTGAGTCATTTCAGGGGAAGCATCATCCATTTTGAATTTCTTTAGCATCTCTTTAATGTACTTTTCTTGATGAATGAGAATTCCTTCTAGCTTTTGTTCGACTTGAAGCCCAAGGATAAAGCACATCTCCCCCATCATGCTTATTTCAAAACGACCACGCATTACCTCCTCAAAATCCCGACATAATTTTGGATTGGTTGAGCAAAAGATAATATCATCGACATAGACTTGCACGATTAGCATCTCACCATCCACTTCCTTCTTGAATAAAGTCATATCGATGGTGTCACGAGAGAATCCATTGCTTAAGAGATATTGTGTTACATAAAGAGACTTGTCAAGTTTATAAACTTTGTCAGGAAAATCAGGATCCTCAAAACCAGGGGGTTGACACACGTATATCTCCTCGTCAATGTCTCCATACAGGAAGGCACATTTGACGTCCATCTGATAGACTTTGAACTGTTTATGAGCGGCATCAGCTAGAAAAATTCTTATGGCTTCAAGACGGGCGACAGGAGCAAAAACTTTGGAATAGTCAATCCCTTTTTCTTGAGCAAATCCTTGCACCACCAATCTTGATTTGTTCCGCACCACAATGCCACGACCATCGCGTTTGTTCTTAAAATCCCATTTCGTGCCAATTGGGCATTGTTTGGTGGAAGATCAACCAAAGTCCACACTTTGAGCTTTCTGAATTGTTGTAGCTCTAATTGCATTGATTCAACCCAACAAGGGTCCTGGAGAGCTGCATGAACGTTTTTCGGAACGATTTGGGATATAAAACTAGAGAAGAGACAAATGTTAATCAAACCAGATTGACTCCCCCGCGTCCATACTCCATCGGTGATGGATCCAATGATGTTATCATGAGGATGATCTTTTAAGGTTTTGATATCAGTGGGTATATGTAGGATGTTTGGAGAAGGTGGGCTGATAGATTGTGGATGGGTAGATGAAGGTGAAAGGGATGGTACTTGCTGTGATGAGATAGATGTTGGTGATGAAGGAAGGGATTCAGAAATAGGTGGAGGTTGGAAGATCAAATGATGAAAAAGACAATGTAATATCAACTGACGTGACATCATTTGCAGATGGGGTGGAATGGTCTTGAGGAATGACAGGTAATGGAGTTGGCAGAATGATATTTGTTTGAACATTGGAGATAGACGTATCATCGTCAAAGATAGGAAGATTAAAGAAATTAAACACCGTATCGGAGTCAAAGAACCATGCTTCTTCAGATCGAACATCGGAGGAATTAGATTCCTGCCAATCAACATAGAACGACTCTTGAACAATATGTGTTCTCTTGTTATACACCCGATAAGCCTTCTAAGATGAAGAATAGCCAACGAAGTAACACTCATCAGACACGGCACCGAATTTTGTCTTTTGAGATTGAGTGTTCAATAGAGTGCAGGAGCAACCGAATGGTCAAAAGAAGTCATTAAAGGTTTTCTCTTATGAAAAAGTTCATAAGGAGTTTTCATTTTGTCCTTGACAATCAACACCCTGTTTAGAACGTATGATGCACAGTTTAACGCCTCCACCCAAAAGATAATGGGAAGGGAAGACTCAATCAGCATCGTACGAGCGGCTTTAACAAGGGTGTGATTCTTTTGTTCAGCTACTTCGTTCTGTTGAGTGATCCTTGCAGCACTTAATTGTCTTAAAATTCCCTTAGCAGCACAAAACGAATCAAAGATCTGATTTCTAAATTCGGTACCGTTGTCACTTCTGATTGCCATAACTTTACTCTTGCTTATAGATTCGATTGACATAATTAGCTTCTGCAGTTCCTCAGCAGCCTCTCCTTTGTGAGCAAGAAATCTCACCTAGGAGTACCTTGAAAAATCATCTGTTAAAACAAGACAAAAAGATTTTTTAGCAATTGATTTAACACTGATTGGGCCAAACAAATCGGTGTGTAACAACTCGAGGGGATTAGATATGCTATTTTCAAGTTTTGGATTGTGTGGTTTCTTATGTTGTTTACCCTTGGCACAGGCCATACATTTTTCGACCACAGAAAAATCTTTTAAAGGTAGTCCCTAACGAGATTGTTTTTAACCAATTTGTTTATATTTTTGAAATTAACGTGACCCAATCTGCGGTGCCATAAAAAAAGACTTAGAAGTAAAGGCTTTGGAAAGAAGAGAGGTGACGGTAGATGTTGACTCCCTTGAACCCATGTCAAGAAGATATGTATCATTCTTTCTCGGAGCCCTCATTAGTACCATCTCATCTGGAATATCAATCTCAGATTTTAAAAAGAGACATTCATTGGATTTGAACAAGACCAGAAAGTCCTTATCACATATCTAAGAGACACTCAATAGATTAAACGCAAGCTTGGGTACATAATTGACTTTCTCTAAAGGTAGCGACCCATTAGAAACTTCTCATTGACCAATCATTTTCCCTCCCTTTTTGTCGCCAGCAAATGCGACATATCCTCCATTTATTATTCAATAATTGGTCAGTAATTCCTTAAGCCTCGTCATATGTCTGGTGCATCCACTATCTACATGCCATACACTGTTAACGACCATCGTGGATGACTCCTGCAAACATATCAAAGAACAGGTTAACCAGGTGAAATGGGGATCCAAGTTTGAACAACTTTGGGTTTAGGAATAACAAATTTTTTGCAGAAAAAATTATTAACTAATTTTGTCAATCTATTTCCAAAAGAATTTCTATTAGTATGTCTAAAACAGTGTGGTTTTAATCTAGGGCTGTTATGTAACGGGGTAGGATCGATATGAATTTCCTCATCACATTCAGAGTGTTTAGAATCTACATCACCATATGTCTCATACATGTCTCGGGGTCTGTTTTTATTTGAAAAAGAATAGTTATTTACAAAAGAAGATGAATTGTCATCTAAAGTACATGTAGTACTTGTACCACTTGTACTAGCATCAGATGATGACAATATCCTTTCATTTGAAAAGGAGTTATTCATTGGAATAAAAGATGGAATAGGATGAGAAAAGAATTTTTCAAAGCAATTAGTCTGATTTTTTTTATGTTCGTTTTGCTGGAATTATTTACACTATTAACACAATCAGAAACACGAGCATCATCACAATCTTCATAAGTTAAATATGAAATAGAAACATCATGAGAACATGATGAGACAGAGTCTATTACAGATTCACTAAAAACAAAAACAGAATTTAAACTAGATTTATGATCTAAAACAGGATGATGAAACTCAAGTGTACTAAAACTAGTACATCCAAGCCCACTAGTTGGTCCATAATCGTAGTCCTCACGAACATGCTTAGGATTCACACCTTCTAAACCTGCAGACATACTGTTAGTATCTGTTGTGATTAAATCATTAGAAGGATGAGGAACAAGCAAAGGAGAATACCAGTAAGTACTGGGAGGAGGATAAACCTTAGCATTTTCATATCCCAATCCTGTTTTAATCCTAGCCCCCCATTGAGATTTACATAGATCATCATGTTTCATTCCCGATATCGTCCATTTATCTAGCTTTGACTGAAGTTTGCTTGTCTCAAATTCAGCAAGAGCAACCCTTTCAGTCAAAGTGTTAATCTCAACATTTCTTTCCAAAACAATTCGTTTTAAGTGATCATTCTCTTTCAAAGCCTTGTTTAGTTTAACAAAATATTTAGATTCATTTATTTTAAGTTCCGCATTAGTTCTTTTTAAATATTTCTCTATCAATTAATAGACGATTAGCTTTATAAAACCCAAATAATCTGATTTTACATGCAGAAGAACACATATCCTGAATTACCTCATACGAAAGCCCCATCACCACCTTTTTTGCTGCTAAGGCCTTCTCACTTTGGCACACCGGAGTACTTGACTTGCTTTCCTCAACAGTGATAGCAACATCATCTTTTTCTTTTCCTTGCTTAGTGGATGGACTTCCTTCCTTCCTCAGATCTTCAGATTTACCTTCTTTCACCCTCTCATCCTCCTTTCATTTTTCTTTCACAAACATCTCAACTTCAACTTTAAGTTCTTTGAATGGGTCAAATTCATCCTCACAATTTTCCTTCCCCTTTCCTTTAACAATTTCAGCCACCGGTGCTTGATTAATCTCATCTCTCGTCTCTTCAACCTTAGCACTCCAATCAAAATTAGAAATCAAAGTTGTCTCTTTCTTGTGACTCATATCCTATTTACTTCCACTAGATGCCAGACGTGGAACTCCAGAGTTACTCGGGTCAGTGACAATTGGCAATGGACATTCACGTTAGAAATGTCCCAATTGTTTGCAGTTAAAACACCTTAGCTTAGATTTACTAAAACCCAGTCTGGAGTTAGAGCTTTGACCTCCGAAGTTCTTTCTTCCAGTGCCTTCCATGAATCTTCGAGCTCTCAGTGTCAACATTGCCATTGAATATTAGTCTCTTCAAGATCATCAGGGTCCACCTGATACATATCCTCCATCGTCATCCCCTTGCCTTTCAAATCCCCTGCCAATAAGGCTTCATAGCTCTGAACAAACATACCAAAAAGAGCCATTGTCTCGGATGGAACTGAAGCTTCAACACTTGCTTTTAAAGTACACTGATCTCTCCCAACACTACCACTACCTCCTGAATAATTACCGGTATTCACTCCTCCTTGATTAGATGTTTGCAATGAGAGCTAGCAGTGGAAGAAAGTAATGTGGCATTTTGAGTGAAACCAGATGTAGGCATCATGGTCTGGTTGAATTCCCTCTTCTTCATGTCCAACTCAAAGGATTTAAGTTTATTGATGATGTCCATCAGCTTGTAATCAGTGAAACCTCTTTCCTGCTTAAGCATTCTCACCTGAAGGCTCCACTGTTTACTTGCTCACTGGTGGGAGAGAGTCCAGCAATCTGTTTACTTGCTCACTGTTGGAAAGTTTTTCATCGTATTTCTTTAATGTACTTGAGACAGTCAGAAAACGATTTGTGAGATCTGTGAGACTCTCGTTCTTGTATCCCACAAAAGAGTTGAATTCCTTCTCGGCTTGAATGCTCTTATCCTTCACCAACTCATCATTACCATCATAGAATTCACATAAAGCATCAAAGAGAGACTTAGCATTTTTATGTTCAGCGAATCGGTTGTAGATGTCTAGTGCAAGACAGAGAGTTAATGCTCTAAAAGCTTTCTGGTCACGATCGATGAGCTTCAGATCATTCTCAGTGAATGTAGACGAGTCCTTGTTTTGAGATACAACATCACCAATAGTGACAGTTGGTATGTGAGGACCAGCAATGATAGATTCCTATTGATTGTGGTCAGTGTAGAAGAAAAAGGCTTTGAGACATCTCTTCCAATCCTCGAAATTATCCCCGTTAATGAGTCTCGGAGGTCTATTGGGAGCTACACTTTCAAGATCAGCAAGAGTGAGAGAAGTCATCTTGGACATACTAGTATCGCTGGAAAGAAACTAGTTTCGCTGAAAATTGGTAAGTTCGCAGACAATTTCGCAGGGGAACTAGTTTCGCTGAACTGCTGTAATTTCGCAGGCAATTTCGGCAGCAATTTCGCTAGCCAAATGCCAGAAAATGCTTAGTTTCGTCGATAGTTTCGCACGAAACAAGCTTGAACTTTTGTTCAGTGATACTTTTGACAACAATTTCGCTTGTAAATCACTCACAAGCACTGTTGAACTTTTATTCAATGAAAACTAGTTTCACAGGACACCAGAAACAACTTCAATGAAGATAACCAATGCAATTTTGCAGGAAGAACTTGTAGTTTCGCATAATAAACCTGTAATTTTGCTGAACGAAGCTGAAAAGCTTTTTCAACACGAAATCAATCTGAAATCATCAAAAACTCAATGGATTTGAGATCTGATGATTAACAGAGCTTCCCCAACCAATAACTAGCAAAATTCAAACAAACTCCATATCAAATACACACAAATTTGATCAGAAATTGATGAAAACTTGATATTGAACAAAAACAACCAAAACCTTAACAAATCATGAGCACTAAAGCTCTGATACCATATTGTTGGTCCATTTGATCGATTTGCAGTACAAATGAGATGTTGGATTGTTCAATATCAAATACAAACAATGAGAAACAAAGATGATGAAGATTGAGAGCAACCACAAATGATTCAAAATAAAGCAATGAAGATCAACATAATCAATAATACCAAAGCACAATGATATATCAGTGAATAAACTGCTTACAATACACACTTGCAACAAGAATAAACGATTAGGGTTTTTGCAAGCTTAACCAAAATGAAAATGATCATAACTATATATAGCAGTCTTAGTTTCGCAAACAGTTTCGCTGACAGCGATACTGTAGATTCGCCCGGCAGAAACAGCAGTCTCGCCGAGAGAACTAAACAGCTGACTGTGAGCGAAACTATAGCTTCGCTCACAGTTTCGCTGGACTGCAAAACATAATCAAACAAATCATATACAAAAGTAAGCTAACATAAGATCTATTACAAGCAAATGTAAATATTCTAATCTAAGGTGAGTCCAACCTATGCATGATCTTCAAGTAGATTCCTGCTTCATAAGCTGATCATCTTTTTCTTTCATCATTCTCTTTAAATCTTGAATTCTTTGTTTTCTATTGTTGGATTTAATAACAAGCTTGTTGTATTCAGCCACCAGATAGCTTTTGCTTACTGGGATGTCATCTTCACTTAGCTCATCTTCGTGATAGGCAATTACATCCACATAGTTTGCTTCTTCTTCTTTTTCTTGATATTGAGAGGTGATCTCATCATTTACTTCTTCAAGGGCTACACTTGCTGAGCTTGAACTGGATTCAATGGCTTGATCAGTCAGTTCTTGATGTGGTTGTTGTTGTTGCTGATGGTCGGTGACTTGAAAGACTGGTTCAGTTTCATTTGAGTGAACAAGGGATTCAATCTTGGTTAAGGACAATTGAACTATGCTTGCTTGTGAAGCTAACTCTATCTCCCTAGTGTAAAAACTTTTAGTGGATTGGTTTTCAGGGGTTGGAGGTTGTTGAAAGAGTTACATTTGGATTTGATTTGGTGATGGAGGGTGAATTGGAGAGATTGGTTAAGTGTTTTGGTTGGCTGGAGATTGTGGTTGTGGAGATTGATGATGTTGGTGAATGGGTGAATGATGAGGTGAGGTTGAGACTTCCTCAGTATTAGCAGGAGAACTTCCTTGCTGGTCTTCCCATACCAGTTCTTGTGGGATGTTGGCATTAGCATCTACCACATGAGAAAACATTGGTATGTCTTCTCCTTGGTATTTTCCACTAATCTTGTTCAAAACTGATCTACCCAAATGAGCTTGCACAAATACATCACCATCTCTTGCTATTCCAGGCAATTCACCATTGAAGATTAGTTGTAGGAACCTTGGGAACATGAACATTTTGTCAGCCTTTTGCACTTTGATGTGGTCACACAAACAATTGAAGATGTATTTGGAGTAGTTGTATGTTCTTCCTTCAAAAATTCCAATGATCCCAGATGATATGTGCCTTAAGAATCTGTCAAGCCCAGACTTCCTGTTGGAGATGCACTTTAGATAAGTGTGACATAAGAATCTATATGGTTTGCATAATCTCCCTTTCTTTATCTCACCCTTGTCAAAATCACCATCATACCCCATCAAATAGAATACTTTCTCTATGTATTTATTCTCGAACACATCAGGGTGACCATCTTCTTGTTATCCAAACTCTAAAACCCTCCTGATGGTGTGTTCATCCATCCTCAGTCTTTGGTTTTTCACTTCCACCACGATTAGTTCTGATTCTCCATCTTCCTTTATACGTGCTGAGTTCCAGAAATCGACTATATGTGATTGATGAATCACAGGCTCCGCTCATAGAGCATAGAATAGCTTGGATCGTCGCATATACCTAATGATGTCTCGACATCCTTCTGACACAGGGTCGTCGGGATTTAAGAACGCACACACATTGTGCTTCCTTGCAAATCGATTAGACATCTGTTCATGGATGTTAAGAATGGATTAGAATCAACATTACAGACATGAGAATGCGAACAGTTTTAATGATAATCAAGAATTACAGTTTAGTTTTGATGATTATGACATGTTTTACCTTCTGAACAATGATTTGAGATCACGATTTTGTGTTCGTTTGAAATTTTGATTTGGTAATTTTGAATTTTGGTGAAAGGGGAAAGGTTTTTTGAGTGGGGTTTTCTAGGTCTGAAAAAGTGGATAATGAATATTAAAGTCAAAAACATCATTTATGCACACTTGACCCTATTAATATCATTTATTTAGTGAAGTGGGTCCCACTTTTGTTATTACTCTTCCGTGGAATTTATTTGTTCCGTAGATTTCAGTTCATCCGTAGGACATCTGCGGATGCCTAAACTTAAAACTGAATTTTAAACTTGAATTGAAGTATAACTTGATTTTCCATAGGTTACCAATCTATGGAAATGAATTATACTTGTAAAATATTAACATATTCGTAGGTTACCAATCTACGGATAATCATATTCTACTCCCCCTCAAGTTTCGCACTGTAGCTTCTGCTGATGTTTACAATACACTGTAGCTTCTGCTGATGCTTAAAATGTACTGTAACTTCTACTGATGCTTAAAATGCCGCGATTGAAACTTATTTTATTGTATGGTCCTAATCAACTGATAGAACCATTTATTTCTATTGGACCTTGTTGACTTTGTATTCATGCCAATTGTGTACAAGAAGGTTTATATTTTAAAAACTTCATCTATCCAAAAGCCAAGTTATTGCTTAGGTTCCAATTCCTTCATATTGACATTTCATTTGACAATTTTGTTGTTAACTTATTTTCATGATTTTACTCCCCCTAAATTTTTTATTAATGATGAGTAAATGCATTTATCATAAATTTCTAAGAAGAATATCATAAAAGACACATGTCTGTTCAAACAAAAAGAAATTAAACTAAACAAAATTGAAATGACTATTATGTACAAGCATATATAAACATAGAATGTGATCATACTATAACACTAAGCATCTTCCTAATGAATTAATTTGTTGAATTGATACCTGATCTTAGTTCTGATTGCAAGTATATTTGTCTACTTAAATCCATACAAGAGTATTGTATCAACTAGGCATGTTGTTTATCATGTTTTCATGTTTATTAGTGAGTAACTGTTATGAACTTCACATTTAAATCACTTAGAGTTTGTCCTCCCTTTGTGACGCAAATCATCACTTTTTCACACTTAGAAACTATGTACTTTAAGTTATAAGTTCTATCTTGAGATGCATTTGACATCTCATTAATGCATTGATGTAAAAAGCTCTAGATTTAATATACAGTTGATCACACAAGATTCTTTTGAGAGCTTAAATATGATCATCATCGGGTCACCAGGTCTTTACTTACGTAAAACAAAGGTGCCTTTAACCCAGGTCTTTGTTTACAGAAAACAGAGGGTTGATGAGGATCATGATCTTTTCACTAGTGGGTTACTAATGTATACCATGGTGATCATACACCTAGGTCTTTGTTTACACAAAACAGAGGGAGTATGATTTGCAAAGATAGATATTATATGTTGGGTTTGTTGGATCCATTATCAAAGTTGTTTAACCATTTAAACATGAAAACGCAGCAGAATCAAACCTTAATAATATGTTTGGTAAACTGAAAATTAAGGCATCTTATATAGCAACAACAAACCCAAAAACATAGGATCAAATATATGTGAATGGACTAGCTATCAAGAATGAAAAACAACCAAAACAACACTCATGAAACTACCTTTCAGGAGCTGCCAAAACCATGAGATTTGATGAAGTTTATGATGTTCTTGAACGACCAAAACACCAAGGAAAGGTATCCTCAAGCTTCCATACCCACAAGCATCAAGCAAAGACCTTAGTTTCTAGAATTTGTACACCAAAACGAACCAAGAAGGGCTGCTGGAACCCTATTCCAGCCGTGAACTTCTTCTTCAAAAAGAGAGAGTTTCGCCTTTCTTTTGGTCTTTTGCATGTAAGAGAGAGAGAGGATTGAGTGTATGACTAGTAAATGGAGTCTTGTTCCAAGAAACAAAATAAACTAACCACACAAAAGGGGGGGGTCGAATGGATTTCAAAATGGGGTTTCCCCCCAATTTCTCTTTTCAACTTTAATTGTAACAAGACACTAAATAAGTTATACAATTAACCTTTTAATTATATAACTCATACACTATTATTATTTGATGTTATTTAACCAACTTAAATAACATTACAAATGATACTAATGAACAAAATATTCTTATAAGTTGTTCCATCTCATATGCAGTTTATTTAGAAAACCCATTTTCTAAATTAGTGTAATTATTTAATTGCATGATCATATCATCAACTAAATATTTATTGGTGTTTGCTAAGCTTGTTATTGGGTATGACCCAACTTGGATCATAATGTACTAACCACATCAATGTTCTATGTATCTTGGGCATAAAGAATCCAACAATCTCCCAGTTGCACAAGATTCATAGAAGATTGATGCAAGCAGTAAATGCCGCCTAACAACGGTTTACTACCCTTAATATTGTTAGGACCTGGTATTTGAACGAAATACCGAGTGATTAGCGTGTAAACCAGATCAAATAGTGCGGAATCCTATTTGATTGGCGATCCAATCAGTGAGAACACACGAAGAATCAATCAAGAATTGAATCTAATGTTAGAAGTTGATTGGGAATCGGTCTAATGTGTTCTGTGAACTTGGAGAACGATTTGGGAGGCTTCTGGACGGCTAGGGTACGTCTGGAGTCGTAATGGTATGAATGCTTACGTTTTTCCACGAATTGGGTCTATTTATAGGTTAGTGTTGTTCAATCGTGCGACTGGACCATCAGTATGGTTCAGTCGTGCGATTGAACCATGCGGTTGATTCATCCGCACGACTGAGTGTTCAGTCGTGCGACTAAGCCAATCTTATGTGTCAATCATACGACTGATCCAGTCTCCTGGTTCAGTCGTGCGACTGAGTCAATCGTATGAAGTTATTCATGCGTATGGTCCATTCGCATGAGAACTTCATTAAGTTAAGTTTGAATGTTTAATTAATATAACTTGATGTGTAACCATTCAAACAATCACAAACCCAATTAACCAATTCAATATCAACTCATTAATGAAATATTAGACATTACAAATCACAAACAATCAATATCATTTCATTAATCATTACATATTACATCATAATCAGACAAACAAGATCTATTACATTACATATCATGATCTAGGGACATACATGCATCAACAAACTCCCCCTTGGACCTAGATCTCTTTAATCTCTTGTTTTCTGCATAACCTACTTGTATTTCTTGTACTTCTCCTCTTTTGTGACTCCCGCGTGGATTTCAAACGCGAAGCAGAGTCGTATAACGTTTTGGAACTGGAGGGCTTGTACAATATCTTGCGTGCCATAGAACAGTGGCCACTTATATAGCGTATAGACATCAGTTGCCGACAAGTTCGTAAGCCACATCGGGTCGAATACCCTGATCGTATCCATTTGTCCCTCTTTGCTTAGGACTATGACCGCTTCAGCTGTTCTCCAATCATAGTACCACCACTTAAAGTGTGGAGTGAAGTCCTGTGGCATTTCCCGGAGTGGGATTCTTGACATTGTGCGCGGAGGACTCCGCTTCAACACTATCTTGGGCTTGCCTGTAATGGCATCAACCTCTGACCTTCTTATGTACCTAGTCGGCTGTTCGGGTCTGAAGTTAACCCATCTGGTGTGGTACTCCTTCTTAAGGGCAGCCTCGAACCAGCCTGACATCTTCCTCGGGTCAGCATACAAAAGCTTTAGCTTAGCCAGCTGGTTGAGCTCAAAACCTGGTAGAGTCTTAAGATCATGTGGGAATCTGAAGTACTCTATGCCCTGTTCTCTCTTAACTGCATAAGCATTAAGATCATCAAAATACGCCCATGTAATAATCCTGCCAGACACCTTGTGATGTTTCTTGACTCTGTAGAGTTTGGTGTAGGCATCCTTCTTTGGTGCAGCACGTTGGGCTCTAACTTCTTCAAAACATGCAGCCCACTCAGCCTTTCGAATGTCAACATCATCATTTGAGGCTTGGGTTGTTCCTTCTGCCTTCTCTGTTTCCGGCTCCATCTTGTTCAACACCTCAAAAGTATCACTGACGAGGGATTCACCCAGATTGGGGACCACATTTCCCTCATTGTCAGCGTACTGAGGGTACTCCTCTGCGGTGATATCTTCGATCTCGACTTCATCAACATCGTTGAGCTCTTCATCACTAGTCAAATCGCATGTTGGAGCATCTTTAACTATTTCATCCGGATTGAGCTTGAAAATCTCTGCGAGTTACTCGTTTGATAGGTCATGAATTATTTCCCCTTCTTTAGGGGTATAACTCACAGACCTCCTAACGATCCCTTGCAGATCAAGAATCATTGTTAGTTGAGTCTTGACCTGTTGAAGGGGAGCAACATCAAACTCATCTGTTTGATAATTTGGATCTGTTTGATTTAAACATTCAACACATAAATCATTAGTAATTAATCAAACAGAAATGCATTAACTTAATATAAACATTCAATACATTGTTTTCAATACAAGATTCAAATACAAAAGTAAATAAATACATAAACATCTAGTCTTTACTTTTATCCTGTATCATAGTCTCGTCACTTGGAGAAGCGGAGGTGGAGGTTGATTGGTCCGATCTGTTCTTGGACCTCCTCTCGTAACCTGAAGCAGAGGCCGATGCAGTTGCATCCCCTCCTTCTGCTTCATCATCATCGTCCTTCCCCTCTGTCCTATCTCCGTCAGTTTCCTCCTCATCCTCTGTATCTTCCTCTTCATCCTCATCATCTTCATCATCATCATCACCATCATCTCCATCCCCTTCCTTGATCTTTAAGGGCTCGTCCTTTGATCCCTTGAGCCGCAGCATGATGGTCTTGTTGGTGGTCTCCAACTCCTCTATCCTTTTAGCTGATTGAGCATGCTGCTCCCGGAGTTGGGACATCTCTACGCTCTGTGCATCCATCAGTTGGCCTGCTGCCCTATTACTCGAGCCTGCTCTGCCATCTGGTGAGATTGTGCAGCAGTCAGGTCGGCAAGCTGGCGGATTTGGGCATCTTTCTCCTCATCTGCAGCTAGTAAGCGCATCACCATCCTGTTGAGCGCTGACAGCTGTTCCTCTACTCCGATTGGAGGTAGAGGTGATCCATAAGTATGTGAGGGATGGGCTGACGGTCCTGCCTGGTGTGAGGTGGTGGTAGTGGTGGCTGTAGTGAAGATAGTTCGGTGGAATGGTGGGGGTGATGTGGGTGTAAAGGATATGGTGGTGGATGGAATCTGTACTGTGGTGGTAGGTATGGTGGTGGCTGTGGTAGCTGTGGTGGATGTGGTGGCTGTGGTGGTGGATGGTATAGCTGTGGAGGTGGTAGTGGTGGTTGTGGTGGTGGAAGTAGAGGCTATGGTGGTAACGAAGGTCAACCGACGCTTCTTCTTTTCAGACCATGGGGCTGAGCCATCGTCTTCCTCCTCGTCCCTGTGGAGGTGGATGCTCCCCCTACAACCCTGCCTGCAGATCCCGGTGCCTAACTCGGGTCAGTATCTGTCTCTCTGGAGTCTCTCGGGTGTTCACCAACCACCCGTAGCCCATGTTCTGTGGGAACCACTTTGCTTCCCACAGTTCGCGTTAGGGGCTCCTCGTCAGACTCCTCCTCCTCCTCAGCACCATGAACAAAATCCTGATGAAATCCAGCTGACTCAGCAACATCTCCAGCTGGGGCAGACACTGGGGGTATAACATCAGACACAGTGCCTCTCGGTGGAGCAGGCATTTCGTCCCCAGCGTCCCCGCTATCATCATCGTCAGAGTCATGCTCTGGGAGTAGCAGCCTCTCATCATCAGAGTCACTGTCCTCATGACGCCATTTGTGTCTGCTCGGTGCCACATACCTCTCGTTGGCCAGGTGGCCAATAAATCTCTTAACCTGGGGCTTCACCTGCTTCCCCCTATAAACCCTCATCCGACCCAGAGTCGTATCATCCATGATCTCCAATGCAACTGCATCATGACTCTCTTTGGGCAGATGTGGCAGCTTCTCGTTGAAGATGAGCTGTAAAAACCTGGGGTACATACAAAACCCCTCCTTTCCCTTTGCCTCCAAGTTCTCCACCAGATAGGAGAAAATCATACTAGAAAAGCTGAAGGGGTGGTTCAGCACCAGTGCCACGTAGGCATTTTGGATCTGGTCTAAGAGGTCGTCGAACCCACCCCTCCTGGAAGCAACGCACTTAAGGATCACATGAGCTAAGTACTTGTACTGGGGGCACAGGTTGCTCTTGTTGAGCACACCTGAGTTTATGTCCCTAGCGTACTTGATCCTCAGAAAGCATCCTCGACAGTCAATGGATGTAATCTTGTAGGGTGATCAGTATCATCTCCAAACTCTAGAACCCTCTGGATGTCAGCAGCAGTGACCTCGATATCATGACCCAGAATAGAGCTCCGAATACTGTAGGGCTCACGAGAGCGATCCACAGAGGCATTCTCCCAGAA